>VMRN01000219.1:134458-192279 GCA_010277015.1 Poeciliopsis turrubarensis
TATATATATATATATATATATATATTTATATATATATATAAGTTGTTTGAATGGGCCCCACATCAAATAAGCCAACCAAGACTACCAACGTCTTTATTCAATTAAGATTTGAATAAAACTAGTGAAGACACATTTGGAAATATATTTCAGGACAAAAGAAAGATTTTGACGAAGCCATAACTCTGTCTTCAGATGTCAGATGTCAACAGTTTTTTTTTTTTAAAGAATGGTTATGGAGTGGCTACAAGAAGTGGAGCAGTGGAGGTAACTACCAGGAGAATCTCCAACCAGAACAATCAACCCTCTCTCTGCAGATTCGGAGTCAATTTGCAGATAATGACCTTCTGGTTGTAGAAAGAGCCATCTTGTCTAAAGCTGCCATCAGTTTCTTATCTTGTAATACCAGTCAGTGTTTCTTAACACACTTTTCATCTGAGCGGAGAGTCAGACACTTGAACTGAAGTGCAGATTGTTCAACATTGTCATGTTCCATGGCGGCATCAGTGTCTTACAAAGCGCCTTTGCTGTTTATGATGCGACTCTGTTGCACATGAAATGAAGGGATTCAGATTTACAGTTCTCTTTTCTCGTCTTTCTCCATGACATTCAGACTAAGAGTTAAAAACTCAGTGGCCTCCAAAGCTCAGAGCAGAATAGAAAGGTCTTCTCTTGTCCAACAGGAGGGACATTCAGGTGTAACAGCAGCATCGGGGCATGTTGGGTCACACAAATACAAAGTATTGAAATATTTTAAAAACATGCAGCAAACTAAATGAAGAATAAAATTCCTTACATTAAGAACAAGACATTAAGAACATTAAACACACTGCGCAGTGAAAAATGTTCAATCCATTTGAATGTGTTTTAAAAATGTCTTGAATTGTGTGACAGCATTTCAGCACTGCATTATTAGCTTTCTGAAGGCCTTTGTAGAGAGAGAAAAAGCATTTCAGCCAAAAACATCTATGAAATTTCTAGATTCATCTCAGAAATTTTCTAGAAAGAAAATTCTGAGATGAATTTAAGAATTTCATTTTTTTTCTAGGAAATGTTCAATTTTTCAAGAACTTTTCAGAGATTTTGGTGGAAATGTGTCTTCTGTGCAGAACGGCCCTGATACACCATTGTAGAGTTAGTTTTTCTTGTGCCGTGTAATCACAAACTTGCCTGGAGGTGCAAACGCATTTTCTGCTCACAGTCTGATCTGTTTCTCTCGTCTGTCATATTTTTTGCCCTGAGCTCACACACCTATTGATATTTGGCCTCTGAGAGTCACATATTTCATTATGGCACAGGACAAAACCTGAGGAATCTCGGTGTGTAATCTTCTGCTCTGTAACTCGGCGCACTCTTGTCATCGGTGCTTCATTGCTGGCTTTAACCTCTCCTCGCTGTGCCATGAAGACTTTCAAACTCATCATCGCAGCAAATTACTCTCGGTTGTTCACCGGCGGAGCGCAGTCACTATTGTGTCTTCATGTCTCTACTTTCTGAAAAAATGTCATCTGCTTAGGAATGGCTGCTTTACGCAAAGCAAAGTTAAGCAATTGCATTTGGGAAGCTTCACGCGAGGACATTTAGCCCGGGTTCAGAATCAGAATCAAACTTTCTTGGAAAAGATTGTGTGCACAAACCAGGAATTTAACCTCTGTTTTATTTGCTCGCAGTGCACAGACAGTAAATATAATCAGAATCAGAAAGCTTTTATTGTTATTGTACCAAAGCACAGCAAACCACTGCCCCTGGAGGTTTGTGTAATATCCAAACTGTAGAGGAAAGAAAAGAAGGGATAAAATAAACACTATGTATCTGTAGGTACATGAAGCCATTTCTTCTTAAACAAAATAATGGATAATGTGGTACTGTGAATGATCTTGTTTGAAAGCAGAGTAGAGCTGACTCTGGTTGCAAAGTGTTTATCAAACCAAAAAAACAAACTGTCTCTGTGGTGGCTGATTTTAGCTCTGATTTGCTGACCTGACTCCGACTGTGTCCAGGATGTGAGGGGTCTGCAGAAATGGTAGCCGCTCTTTTCTTAATTGTGTGTACTACCTGGAGTAACCTTGAAGAAGAAGCAGAGAGCGAGACAAGTCACAGAATCAAAGGAGATCCATAAGCTCAGTCCCACTCAGGACCACATGGGCGTGGCGTTACCGCTGCAGGTCAACACTCAGGCGCCGACAGACTGGGAGCGGACTCCTCCTGACCTGATGAGGCTCGATGACGTGCAGGTTTGCTGATGCCTACCCAGCCAGCTGTGCTCCCTGACGCCATCTGATGGAGAACTGGGGGAACTGAGAGGAATGGTGAAACTCAGATCCCAACAAGTGCTAGCTGTCACTGCTGTAGAACCACATGAGGACCCTGCAAACCGAACCCGGCTGCTAAATTGAAAGAAGGCAAAGCCGAACGGGGCTGGAAAACTCAAAAAGAAAATGTTAGCACAGACAACACAGCTGAACAAAACAGGCAAAGCCACACAAACACGGAACCTACACCGTAGAGTCAGTAGATGAACATTACATTTATATTTCCCTGCTGATCAGAAAAGCACAACCATCACTTCTGTCAGTCTGAGCTCAGAATTCCAGTGAGTCGGTTCTCAAACCAGTGAGGAGAGCTGCAGTGAGGCCGCAGACGACACAAAGGAAGATGCACTGTTGCATCTTACATCTTATTTTACGTTTTAGAGAGTAAAAGGGGACATTTTGTTTTCAACAATGAATAAAAGCGTGCTGAAGTGATGGACATCAAACACTAACACTGCGGGATCTGTGATGCAGCAGTTCATTCATGTGTCTCATCACTGCAGCAGGTCTCATAAGGGTCATAATTACCCTCTGGTTCAAGAAGTCAAAGTCCTGCTGATCTGATGTTCTGTGACTCCTGGAGCCTCAGGGACCTGCTGGACTTTGAAGTCTCCTCTGCAGTAGAGGTTATTCAGCTCTATAATAGGATTGCTCCATGTAAGCTAAAAACAAATGGAAGCATCATGCTGGACCTCAAACAGCATGTTCTCCACTCTTTAAACTCTCCTATTCTCTTGAGCACAGCTGAAATGCTCCTAACACTGATTCAGGATTGGCTGGACTCAGGAGCTTTGCTTCTCAATCCTTTCAAAGCTCTTGCTGTTTCTTGCGTATTTTTATATCAAACTTTTTTCTTCCACTCAACTTTCCAATAGCATGCCTGGATGCAGCAGTTCTGTGAACGGCCACCTTCTTAAGGAATGACCCTCTGGTCAGCAGTATAACAATCATTTCATAGCATCACATTCTGTGCAGAACATTCTTAGATTCTGAAAGTGAAACGCTCCCGTTTCCTGTGACGTGTTGGGTTTTCACTGAACTAAAATGAAATGCAGAACTGCAGCAAGTTCCATGTTTCAAACTGAACTACTAATGTCCAAAGAGCTGCACCTGAGTGGGATTTATTTGGAGCTGGGTTGAACTGTTATTCCCTCACTGTCTGTCCGAACCTGACAGAACTCCACAGCCTCACCCACAGCTCACCTCCCTCCCCTGTAAGCGGCGCGGAGCCCCGGTACTGTACTGGCTCCACGGCGGCTGCGCGTGCGGCAGCTACCCTGCACGTGCGTGCGCAGTTTCCACTTGCGCTCTTGGAGACGGTGAGCAGACCCAGACCCAGTCCCGACCCGACGACTCGACCCGGTGAGTCCACCTGTCCGCGTTGTCCTTCGCCCGCCGTCCTGTTTGTCTCGTCTCGTTGTGTCCGTGGACTGAGACACGGACTGTGGACTCTCTCTCTCTCTCTCTCTTTCCATCTGTCTCTCTCTCTCCCTCTCCATCTCTCTCTCTCCCGGCTGTTGGCGCGCGCTCCGGCCGCCAGACGCTCCATCACGGACCGCCACAGCGACCCGCCGCCCGCCGCCCGCCTGGGAGGGAAACTTCTGATCCGCTACAGGCAGAAAATACAAACGTAGGCAAAGTTGGAGCCGGAGCGGCTTTTACAGGCTAATTGGTGTTTAATTGATGGCGAGAGGATTCTCTGCAGGAGGTGGAATGAAAGATCCACATCTCTGTGCTGGATCAAACAGCTCAACTTCCTGCAGACATTGAGCTCAAAACCTGTTGCTTCTGACGTGAAAAAAACAAACAAAAAAAGAAACATTACATGTTAATGTTTAAGGATTATATTGTGCATGAACCCTCAGGACTCCTTAGGTCCTGTTTTATATGCACTAATATTATGCATCACCCTGCTACCAAGATGAAATCCTGAGAAGATGAGCGCTTTGTATTGTGTCCCGTTTGTAAATGTTTGAATTGGGACGAACAAATTTGAGGTGAGATGAGAGGATCTGCTGTCCCTGCAGGCAGATCGTACAGCAGAACCATTTCAGATGATTCAGTGTGTGTTACTTTGAGATGCAAATGTGCTGATGGAATCACACTCCCATAACACATGAATACCAGCTACTGCAGCAGCTCTGTGGTGGTGTAATGTTCACTGCACATGGTGGTAGAACGACGAGGTAAACATAGTTTGGTGAAACCCTGGGTCATATTTAACAGGCACTCTTCGGAAAATCAGCGGGCATCAACTGCAGTGGATGAATTCTGCTTTTTCCATAAATACTTGCTTCGCCAAATATTTGAAAGAGAATTTTGTCGTTCTCCCTGCTCTGTTTTGTGTTGCTTGTTTTCACCCAGAAAAACAAAAAAGGAAAAAAAAAAAATGACTGCGAACATGACTTCATCAGTTCGGTTTGTGCTCATTGTCTGAGCTTGAGTGGGAAGATCAGATGGAAGAAAACAGACACGGCTGAAACCCTGGGCGGTTCTTTGGCTGCCAGCGTGAGGACGGCAGATCTTTTCCAGTAATGCTGCTTTCATTTCGTCTGACTTTGATCACAGTTTTCAGGAAGGGCTCCATGACACTCCTTCATTTTTTTGTTTTTTTTTTATTTAGAAAGGGAAAACAAATTTCAACATTTATATATTTTTCTATGAGTATTTCTATATCTTTAACATATGTATTTAAATTCAGAAATGACTTCAGATCAGTCATTTATAGTGAGATAAACTGCAATCTCAGTTCATGATGAGAACGCAGGAAAAAACCAGGCACTGAAAATAAACATGGTGATTTTCAGTGTCACCATGTTTATGCATTTATGCAACTTTTCTAGTTTTAGGTACATTAAGGTGTCTACAATTATTCCTATTTATAAATACCAGAATAATGTGAGATCATTTTCTTAGAGATTTAAAAGTCATTCATCAAATTAAGATGGGTTCTCTGCAAGTTCAGTAGAATTGTTTTCAAGCCATATGACTTGGCTCAAAAAATAGGTTTTCTTCCACAAGCATCTCTCTCTTTTCTTTCTCTCTTTCTGTCTCCTCAGCCTGCCTTCTGCTCTCTTCCTTCACACCTGCAACCTGTTTCTAATCAGCCATCTGTTCTCTGTTCAGTAATCAACCTCCCCAGTATATAAGTGATTTATTCTCGGTCACTCTTTGCTGGCTCCTTCTATTTTCTCCCTCTTATTTTCCCATTGATTCCCTTTTGTTCTTTGACCCTGGACTCCTGGTTTTGTTCTCCTCTGGGTCCCTGTGTTCCTGTGATTTCATTTGTTTTGTAAAAAAAAAATAAAAATTTAAAGTCAGAGTGATGATGAAGTTGTTAATAAAAAACTTCATCATCTGTCATGTCAGGAGACATCCTTTGAGGACTGAGAGTGTCTGTAATCAGAGCTGTGATAATAATAATAATAATAATAATAATAATAATAATAATAATAATAATGGAGGAACTGGGTTCCGGTCTAAGAAAAAAATTCAAACGATTGACTTCATGTCTGACATCATCAGAAACTGTATCACTGTGACAGTTTGAGTTCGGCTTGGGGAATTCAGCTCTAGAGTAAAATTGCTTTGAGAGGTCAGTATCACTAAAAAATTGCAATATAATTTCAGTCCATTTCTTATGAATCTTGTTATGCAAATGCTTTTATCTTTGACCTAAAGACAGAACCTGAGCACTGCATCTTCAGGAAGAAATATGGAGTAAAATACATATTGTTTTACTCTGTCTCTGTATTCATCCAGGGTGGTTTCGCAATATTTGAAAATTCATAGCATCTCACCTTATAGGATGGTTATTTTCAACATTCAAGTTGATAAAAATCTCCTCAGGTTCCTAGAAAAAAAGGGTATTAATTCTTGAGCTTTTCGTAAAAATACAAACTAACTGTCATACAGAAGCATAAGTTACAGGCTAACACACGCTCAGGTTCATGTCTTCCAGCTCATTCCAGCCCCAGTTAAGGACCATCAGTGTCAAAGTGTGGCTTTTGTCAGTGATTTTGTGTGTGTGTGTGTGCATGTGTGTGTGTACTACTCTTACACATGTCTTCCCAAGGGCCAAAGTGTGTTTATATGGTCACGTTGAGTAGATACAACTACTTGAGGGAGATGCAAAGCAAATCCTCAGGAGGGGGTGTGTCTGTGTGTGTGCAGGAGGGGGTGTGTCTGTGTGTGTGCTGGGGGTGTGTGTGCTGGGGGTGTTGTGTCTGTGTGTGAGCAGTGGGTGGTGTGTCTGTGTGTGTGCAGGGGGTGGTGTGTCTGTGTGTGTGCAGGAGGTGGTGTGTCTGTGTGTGTGCAGGGGGTGGTGTGTCTGTGTGTGTGCAGTGGGTGGTGTGTCTGTGTGTGTGCAGGAGGGGGTGTGTTTGTAGACGTGTGAGTGTCTTGGCTTGAGAAATGCACAGGTGTTATCTTTCAAGAAATTCAGCAAAAATGCAGATCTGCAATTTTGATCAAATGCCATTTTTTTATTTCATTTTTTTTTTGTACTTGGAAGCTGTTTCATTAACATTTAAAATTATACATCAGAAGGTCAGTTTGAGCATTTTGATGAAACTTAGCAAGTCAGGGCAGAATGTAACAACCAAACAACTCAGTTTTTGTGTCATGAATGCCTGGCTGTCCTTGCACACATTGAATAAACACAAGAGTTATTAACAAAATACTTCAACTTTCAGTTTAAATGGGTTTTATTATGTTTTTTTTCCAGGCACATAGTGCTGTTGCTTGCTTGTGCTATAAAACTGCTGTAAATATCAAACCCAACTTAAAAAGAATTTACTTCCCAATTTGACACCTTCAAATTGGGCCTCTGTCCCTTTAAGAAGCTTCAGAAGGTCGTCAACATGGCTTCTTCATTATTCTGTTTATAAGCATTCTTCGGCGCTTTGGACTCCTTAAGCAAAAAAAAAAAAGAAAAACAGTTTGAGACCAATTATGTTCTTATTTTCTTTGTGAAATAAATAAGCAGAACTTTTTTCTGCATTTAAAAAAGTTAAGTAACTTTTATTAAGGGTAAAAATTTGAAGGGATACCTTTTTCTTTACAGAAAAAGACATCTTTTTCTCAAAAGATATCTTTAGAGAAAGTAATATAAGTAAGAAATGTATATATGAGTAAATATAATTTTACTTATGTTTAAGTAAAATTGCATCAAAGTAACTTTACTTTTGATACAGAATTTTGTAACTTCTCCACCTCTGCCCCAAGTGTTCAGATAATCATTACCCAAATTAATTGAAAAGTGCGGCTAGCCACTGTTTTAAGGCAAACAGCAGACTGTACCAAGAGAGTAATGTTCTTATTGAGTCAATGCCGTGAGATTGAAGTGTAAATGTGTGGTATTCATGCTGTGTGTTTGTACCAGTATATGTGTTTATTAACTACAGCAAAAGTTGAAATGAAAACCTGTGCCAAGCAGAAATGAGAGAAGCATTAAGCAGTGAAACCACTAAAAGCCAGCACTAAATAACAAAGGCATTAGAGCAACTGGAAACCTTTTAGATAATTGCTATTTTGTGCCTGATAGTGTTTCTAACAACAAACCATGACAGATTCGAAAACAAAAATCACCTTAAATGCAAATTAGGGAAACAAAAGTCAATTTAATGACTAAAACCACTGAACAATAACAGTAGTGTCACAGGTGTCGGATATTTCCGAAGAACTTCAATACATGTTCTTTTTGCTTTTAATTCGCAAACCACATTAACTAGTAACAGTCCAGTTCAAATAACAGTCACATTAGAAATAAATGGGAGCACAAATTACTCTAAAATGATTTAAATGCCAACCAGTGAGAAACACAACCATCTGTGGATCACAACACGTCAGTCTGCAAAAGCTTCAGGAATCAGTGATGCTCGAGGTCATGCACCATATTTCCACTGATTATTCACAGATTATTTTTGGTCATATTTGTTATGGAAAAATAAACAGTGCAGCATAAGTAATAGTTGAATCCTACATCGACAGCTCAAGATGATCAAAGATACTAAAGTTTCTTAAAAGTAGTCGGGGAGTCTGGCTTATGGACAAAAACTGGGATCTGGTTTCAAAGGAGAGGCGTTTAATAACTGGAAGTTCTTCTTCCCATGTTACTATGTCACAGTATTACTGTCAAAATTACCCATAATCCCACTCATTCCAAAGCTACTGATCTGACTGACTGACTGGCAAATGAGAAGGAGACTACTCTCTACATGACATGCAATAGATGCAATGACACGTTTTCTTTTGACAGAATTTACTGTACTATTCTTTTCATTTAGTGTTTTTGTTCGCGGAGCTTAAAACTATTGCATGATTTTGATCTTTCAGACCTGAAGTAACCCCATGATGATGTGATACGTCACAGTCATTCCAACATTTGAAAAAGATGCAACTGAAAGTGACGGTGATAGCGACTGCCCAGATATAGCACATTATCATGGCAAAAAAAAAAGTGAAAGCACTGATGTAGGTGGAACCCCAAATGTCATAAAATGTGAGATGCTACTACTCCACAGTGCAGTAAAATAAAATGCCCATGTGCAAACCCTTCAAACTTGGTTCTTAAAACATTACAGTGACCAGCAGCCACATCCAATGGATCAGAATTTGTGACCTATGACCCGACAGCAGCACATTGATGATAGAAGCTGAACCTGACCCTGTTGAATCGTTCATGTTGATGTGTTCTGCTCACCTCTGGCTCCGGGTCTTTGCCACAGAAACACAAGTATTGGTCATATGAAGCC
Organism: Poeciliopsis turrubarensis; assembly: GCA_010277015.1. Lineage (NCBI taxonomy): Eukaryota > Metazoa > Chordata > Actinopteri > Cyprinodontiformes > Poeciliidae > Poeciliopsis > Poeciliopsis turrubarensis. Next base: position 143,523 of record VMRN01000219.1, read on the forward strand.
ATCATGAGAAGAAGCCACTTCAGGGAGGCAATGGCCTCAATTCATCCGGTGAATAACTTAACAGCGACAGAGGATCCTATCTACAGAGTGCGGCCCATCATCAGTGGACTGAATGACTGATAAAATGCTGCCATACACACAGCTGGCTTCAGATGATGAAAGCATGATAGCCTATTATGGCAGACAAGTCTGCAAACAGCTTATTAGGGTCCAACCAATTGGTTTTGAGGTTTGCACTGAGACATGAGGGACATTATAACATTGTACAAAGCTAAAAAAGTTCACTTTTACATGATACTGCCCCTTAATGTTTTACATAGCAGCCTGCACCATCAATACATTTCTCTTTCTACGTCTAACTCCACCCATATGTTTGAGATAAATAAAAATTAAATCTATTTTCTCTCCAAACAAGTTCTCCTCAGTGTTAGTTTTTCTTTGAAGGAGCTTCTGGAACATTTGGTGATATTGTGTCTGTACCTGTCAATATCTTTCAGAATCAGTTTCCACTACTTTTGTCTGGGAACGTTTTGTTTTTGTCTCCTGCTGAGACAGAATGACTTTATTTTGCAATCGTTGGACAAACTAATGGCATATCTTTTTTCGTTTCTTTCATTCAAACTGGTAAACAAACCATGCAGCAACAAATTCAATGCTTGTCAAATTGAGGCATGGGACACAAGAGGCCTGAAGCATTTCCATGAACTGCAGGCTTCGTATTAAGTTTGTCAGTTGTGTCTTTAAATCTTCCTCTCTGCATTTATGTGATGGTGATGTTTTCCTGTCCATGAGAGGAATCAATGCAAGCTATTAGCACATGAAGGACATGACTGCAGCCTGGCTAATTGTGATCTTGAAGGCCTGTGGAACCTGATTATGGCTGTGTTGTGCCTTAAGCCATGATGGACTAAACTACGGTATGCTGGTGGAAGAACTATGTATACCAGAATGCATTGATCCACTTTGGTTCCAGGAGCAGGAAGAGGAGGAGCTTCAGGGATTAGAAGCAATATTCATGGTGTAGTTCGTTGGAGCAGACATGGCGTGGCCTCCTGAAACCCTCACCCGACCGTTTCTTCACCGGAAATTCTACTTAAATTCACACGTCTGTCCTGATTGTTCTGCTAGAACTCTGGCAGCAGCAGGCATGTCGGAGGGCGAAGATCAGCCCAGAATTCAGCAAACATTTAAAAGCAATTTCTCTGTGCGTGCACATCACAGAATGCTGATGAAAATGTAAAATAATGCATTTTAGAGCTGCTATCATGATACTGTAATACCACAAACCGTATTTTTTTCCAGAGGTTATCGTACTGTCATAATTTCATGCCAGCCCAGGCCTACTGCCAACTGAACAACTGCTGTTGCTTCCAGGACAGGAGTTCAGCTCTGGTTCTGCTCCGACTCTGATCAGAATTTCCCTGATTCTCGGGGTTAACTCACGAAGAGGTTTGTGTCTGGGCCGGGGTAAATTTTAGGCTTACAGTTTTCTCAAATTTCAATCTTGTTCAATTGTCCATTTCACTGTTTTGTTGTGTTCTACAGGATATTTAATCCTCCAAACTGCTTGAGTACAAACAGACTGGATTTTGTCTTCACCTGTTAGTATTGCAAAACCTAAACCTTATCATGGAGGCATCAGTGAACAATAACACAGGCTGAACTCTTAGGCTATTATATTCCTGATCATCAGGTGGTTCCCTATTTTTATTTATTTATTTTAAATAATTGCCCAAAGCAAATACTTAGAGACATTCACAGCCAAACCAGACCCATTATTGCACAACAGCTGTCAGTGGGCTGGGATCAATATGGCGCCTCATACAGCTGACTGAGTCCCTGTTATTTTTAGACAGATTGCTTGGTCCATAAAGCCTCAGGGATCAATTATTGATCGAACTGAACCCTAGAGAGAAAACTGATACAACTCAGGGTATTTATTTTGCGATAGTTTTCTTTTCATTAGCTCGCCTTTAGAGGAGTGTGATATCTCCCTCCTTAACCCTGAGTGGTGACAGGCCCACAAGCTGGACAGATGAACTGACTGACCATGTGAAGGTTGCTGTGATCAATACACCGTATTTCTTTTTCTACATACTCTGTCACTTTACAGCACATTGCAAAGGTATTCACACCCCTTAACTGTTCGACATTTTGAACTGTCTAAAGCACAAACTTTGACGTATTCCTTTAGGATTTTATGTAACAGACCAACAGAGTAGTGTGAAAGGACAGTATGTCAGTATTTGGAGATAAAAGTAAAATTCCAGAAGAGTACATTTTCACTAAAAATTACTTCACATATTTACAAGAAAAAGCTTGAATAGTTGAAAAGTCAAAAATTTGCAAGAATGAAAAAAAAAAAAATCACGTTTATTGAGATTATTGATTCAGACATTTGTGACTAAAGCTTAAGGTCGTACCTAATATTCTGACGTACTTCCGTCCTTTATTTTTTGCAACGTTTGACTTTTATAAGCTCAGTTAATTTCAGTGGAGCTGCCAAAGCACTGTGCAGATTATTCCATGTTAAAGTATATTTGCTGTGAAAATATCCTGCCATATCATCCAGTCATACGATCGGATTATGATTTCCACCTTTCGGTTCGGTGGAGTTTCCCAGTCCGTTCCAACTCGCAACAGATTGGTGTCTGTGTGACGTTACTGGATGGCATGAAGCTTCTCCTTGACACCTTTGACCTCATTATTGTTACAGAGGAAAGTAGAACCTGAGGAGGCTTTAGAAGCAACACACATACAGACAGTGATCAGTGCTTTTGATATGACTGGCCTGAGGTCTTTTTCATATGGTGACCCATTGAATTCAAATGCGATAATATAATGTCTAATGCAAGAAATAACCCAGAGACTGCTTGCCTTTTCACATTTTTTTTTTTTTTTCCATCAATGCAGATCGTCAGGATCCCAGAATAGCCAGCTGTCAGCTCGGCCATTGTGGACAGATATGTATTTATGAAGCCTTGGGGAAATATGTAAAATATGGTCTGGGCTTTGTGTTGGAGGTTTATCTGGGATCTGAATATTTTACATATGAATTAGTGGGCTATAAAGGATTATGTTAATAAAGTCACAAGAGTATATTTAAATACAGAAAAAAAATCGTGTCCTCTCTTCAGTCATTCTGTCGTATAAAGAATCTTTTATGACGTCTGTATGATATTTATATAGCAAGTCAGAGCTGTGAATGTTTACCTCCAACGTTTCCACCATGCCTGAGCGGAGCTGCATGCTCTCAGCGGAGAGATCCAGCCTGTCGGATAACGGCGGCTCTCTGCTCTGTGGGTTGGGGTTTTATGTAAGACTCTGGTTCACATGTCAACGATCAAAACCAGCTTCGAACTCCTGTGCTCTGCTGCCAGGTTGTTAACAGTTAACGAAAACAAACCGAAACTGAAACCGAGGAAACGTTTTTGTCAACTGAAATAAGTAAAAATAGTAATTGATGGAGGAAAACGAACTCACTGTTAGGATCACTGAGGAAACAATTTCCTCATTGTTTCATTGAACATCTTTTCATCATCTGCCCAACATCTCCGTCATTCTGCGTTCGGGTCCACCAACCCACCTACAAATCATGACCCTGACTGGAAATATAAAACTAAAACATGCTGAAATGACGAACATTCTTTATTTTCGTGTTTGTGAATTTATTTATGAGACTTTTGAACTGATGTTGAATATTTTTATTTATTTCCCTTACGCAAGCAGTTTCCATTAGCTGTGGATGCATTGTGGTTCTCCACTCTCCTCATGGTGGCGCGAACGCTAGTACACAAAATGGTGACAGCAGAAGTTGGGAGAAAACAACCAGAGTCAGCTGGTTGTTCAAAAAATAATTGAATGCATTTTTTGAAAAATAATATCTTCTGTTGAGTTTTCATTACCAATCCATACATACATAATCACAGGACAATGCTGTTAATTCTGCACCTACAAGCTTGGAGGAACTAAAACTACAACTGTAACTAATGATACTAAACAATATTTAACTCATAAAATTAGCAAACACACTATAAAAACTAATTAAAATGGACTGAATTAGACAAACAAAAGATAATGAGACAAAACTAAACAAACTGAACTAACATAAAACACATAATTTCATTATTTTTCAAAAACAAAAAAATATAAATGACTCCATTAGCAGATTTAGGTCCAGAGCTATGTTTAGTTTTTACCAGCATGTTTCTTCAGACTGTAGATCATGAGGAGCATCGCAGCCAGAAACCGGCCGTGAATCTGATTCAGAATCTGACTCAGATGTACATGGAGGGAGGGATGAGAGGGGGGGGTCTTTCAACCTGAAACACTTAGAGCTCATCACCACAGATAAATCATCAAAAATACCGGAGGACACAGGCGAAATGCAAAGCTTAACTCGGCGTCTCAGTTGCAGTCTGCGTCGGGTTCTGGCCATGTTTCCCTGACAGAGCCGTGGCTGTCAGTGAGGCTGGTGAAGGGCTCCTCATGCCTCTCTGATGATCAGCAGGGTGTGGGAGGATTGTTCTAGTCACTCATCAGCTCATTTCCACTCCATTAGGTAAGGCAGAGAGCCTGCGAGTGAAACAGCGCAGCTCAAAGTGTTACGACAGAGCCGGTCTGAGACCAGGCAAGACGGCGTCAATAAATGCAGTGTCACGGCGTTAGCCTCGCCGTTCCACTGAGCCCCTCTGGGATTATTACCCAGATCACTCTACTGTAAACATTAGAGATATAAACATGGAGTCAGTCATGCTGAAACACTCAATCTAACATTATATTTCCTCCACCATGCTGGCCAGTGGTTAATCCCTTCATTCTAACTAAAGCGAGTTGATTTCTGTTTCATCCGACCATGAAACAGGAGACCAGAAGTCGCTTTCGCCTGGTCAGATCTTGTTTGCCTCCGTCTGAGTCTGCATGCATGGAGTGCAGCAGGATTCTGTCTGTCTGATACTTTCACCTCTCTTACTGCTTAACTCAAGTCAAAAATACTTGGGGTTCTTTTTTTTCCAAAAAAGGGAATTAAATAACTCATATAATCCAAATATTTTGAATAGAATAGAATAGGATAATGGTGCTGACTTGATGAAAACAGCTGTTCCCAGATCAGCAGGATCATTTGGGTTCTTCAGGACAGCAGGACTATTGGAGACCAGGGTATAGTCCAATCCACTGGGCTGGTGCAGGTTGTCTGTCTCTCCACCAGCTGCAGCTCATTGAAATGATGCCATTTAAATGTCTTAGGCTCCACTTTATATATCCATGTGTGTTTTGTTTCTCCATAATGGTTCTTGAGTGAAGATTGGCCATAGGATTTGGACTGTTGCTCTCACTCTGTGTCGTGTGTACTGGTCCACACAATGAGCCTGTTGAAGTCCCGTCTCTGGCTCTGTGGCCTCGTTACGGTCGTGTTGTTGGAGTTTTCCTGTTCATGTGTGTCGTCCTGATCAGCCAATGGCAAAAGACTTTTTAAACCTTGTGGACACTTTTAATCTCGTGTCTGGTGCCACACAAGAAAGTGAACACACACTTGATGTTTGATTTGTGACACATTGTCTAATCATATTCTTGTCTTGTTTGCGGTTACTCTCACCTGTAATGCAGTTAAACTTTGCTGTTGCAATTTGTAACTTTTATTAAAAACAAGTTTTTTTTTAACATATTTTTTTAAAACTATCTATTATTATTACTATTATTATTATTATTATTATTATTATTATTATTATTATTATTATTATTATTATTATTATTATTATTATTATTATTATTATTTATCTATCTTAAAAATATCTATCATATTCTTAAAACTGTCTCTATGTTCTCACACATAATCTGTGAAAAATGTAGTTGCTCTGCCTTCTCTCAGTATTCCTGGTATTAACTGCAGAAGTATACAGCTCGGTCAGAAATAATTGTTCAGAGCTGAGAGGAGGGCCTCATCGCTGTCAATCACTGTCATGTACATGCTGCTCACATGCCACCCCCCTGCTCTCTGCTGCGCTGCAGCTGGTTCAACCCATCAGAGGATGCTACAGCATGGTCACAAGTGATAAGCAGTTTTCCTGTAATGGTTAGCTGCTAATCTGCCATTAGCACGTTGAGCAGCGCATACCTGAGAATGATTGACCCTCCTGCTGCCTCTGATTGGTTGTTTTTGAACGGGAGTGTTAATTTTCTTCAGACAGCAGTTGCGTTTGGAGGAGGTTTAGAAACAGTTGTTTTTTTTCCGCAGTTGATCTCTCTCATAGCGTTCTGTATGACACAACAGTTTCAACAAATACGGAAAAAAACAAAGCAAAACATATTTTTGCAAGTTACTGACTGCAGCGTTAACTTCCAGTGCAGCTCAGGTCTCAGCTGCTTTCAGTCACACACGGCTGTGTTACTGAGATCATGAAGAACGATGCAGAGGAGCTTTCATTCCACCTGCCAGTCACTTACAGACACCGAGGCTTAACTAAAACACATGAAGTCTGGAACCAAATACTGGCTGAATGACAACTCAGTCTGTCACAGCTGAGAGAAAGTGGAAAGGAACAAACAGCAGGTCTCACTAGAGACTGCTCGCGTTATCAGAAGACTTTGAAAGCTGCTGAAAGCAATTGTTTCTCTGAAATGATTCTGTCTGTCTTAAGCTTTGTGTTTTGTGTGTTTTGCCTTCATAATGCCCCAGACTGTCTTTGTGGAGTCCTCCCCAACTGTGTGATAACATTTCCTTCATCTCTTCATTGAGAAGACTTCCTCTGTTAGGACTTCAATCCTTTCAGCTCATGATTCTTCAGTCCTGTAACCAGATACTGCTGTTTCTGCAAGCTGGAGGCCAATGTCTAATTGATTTTTTTATTTCAAAATCCCTGAGACAAACCAACTAATGGTTAATCTGGAAAAAGCATAAAATTCTTGAGGTTTTCCAGTCTTTTTTTTTAAAACTTCTACTGGACTAAATGAGTTCTCTTAAGAGTCTTTACTGCTATTTTTGTAGCAACTGACTCCAGCTGTGTCAGTCTGTTATTCTTGTGCTTTCAGTTTCAGCTGCTACATTTGACACGGTGCACCTTGAGCACATTTGTTTTCGTAATTTCAATTTACGCACTTTTGTAGAAACACATGCACTTTGAACCAGCAGCTAGTCTTTACCTTTGAGGCTGTATTTGTTCCGTCTTCAGATTTCGCTAAGCTCTGCTGTTTCACGTCATTTTCCTCATTTCAGTCTCATTTAACTGGCTGAATAAACATTTTAGAGTTTAAATCCACCAATGGCTTTGCCTCACCTTTCCTCAGCCTTATAGGTATTGAATAGGGGTTTAACAGTTCATTGATCCGGGAATCGTTTGAACTGTGTGTGATAGAGTTGTTGTTAGGCTTTTAGATCAGAGGACATGGTGTGCATTAACCAGAGGCAGTCGGTCCTCTGGTTCAGCCCCTCACAGCTCCTCCCATCTTATGTTGTGTTGAGCCTGTGAAAACACGTCTCAGGGTTTGTTCCTCTGGGTTTTGTGACAAGCGAGGCCGTAACGTCACCTTGAGGGCCAGAGTGAGAGCCGGTGACACGGTGGAACTCGGTGTCGTATTGGAACAGCATTAATCATCCTGCTGTCCCTCTGTGTTACCAGGACATCGATTCTCATTTGTCATGCTGTTATGGCAACCAGCGGAAAATAAAACGGGCAAAAAAACAAAAAGATCACAATTATTCATTGGTGACCTGCAGTGATCGGTGATCTGGGCTTGTTGGTCTTTGTAAAGTTTGGTCCTGTTTTATTGATTTGATTTCATTTCTGATTTCGTTCATTCATAGTTAGAATTCTCCATTTATTCACTCATACATGGGCTAACTCTGCTGTAGCTGGTGATGCAACTATTTATCTCTAGCAAGGTCTTGATCAGAGTCAGATTGGACAAAATCAAGATTATTGACAAGAAAATCACAGCCAGTGTTTTCCTCCATCTTGTGTTCAGTATTTTTCTTGGATTGATCTTCTCACTGCAGCTTCACCTGTTGTGCAATACTCACAAATCAAGTGGGAGGAAGTCTGGCTGAGCTTACTGACCTGATAGCCGCCTTCAGAGTGTCGTCAATTTTACTCCAACTTGGTGCACCATTTGCACCATTCAATGCAAATAGACGAGATCAGATTCATTTTTGCCACAGAACCTTTTAGGAGGATCCAGACGACCCGTTAAGACGGTTGTCAGAACCCTTGGCAAAGATCATTTTCGGTTCTGTGATAATAATGCATGTTAAACATTTGGAAATTAACAAATAATTTAACATTTTTTACATACAGTAGCTGTGTTGCAGGCCTGTCTGCCTCTTCCATAGAGCTGCATGCTTTTCATAGAAAAGATGATTTTGTTGGTCTCTCAGCTGTGTGTAGTGGTGTGGACTTTGTCAAATTTGCTGTAATATTTCATGACCATACTTGTCAGACATTCAGATATTGGTAGAAAAGAAGCGGATAGATGGAGAGATACCTGACGACAGGATTGCAAACAATTTTTGAGCCACCAAAACAAAGTATTTCCTGTTTGCTTCAGCTCGCCGATTCATTTAGAAAGTAGATCAGGCTGCAGACTGAAGGCCTCCGCCATGACGCCGCAGGAGGCCAGATAACTGAGGAGGATGAGCTTTCTGATGAGGGGCTGTTTGATTTCTGGGAGTCTTGTTTCTGTCATTGTGGGTCTGAAACCCCCTGAGGTCATTAGTGTCTGAATATTTGCATGGCTGCTGACTGCTTTCACCTGCTTAGGGCAGCCTTCTTCAAGCAATTCCACATCCACGTTTAAATCAGCACTATTTAAAAGTCGGCGCTATTTTTAATTTGTGTGGAAATGGGGCGAATTAAGTGTGAAAATCTGGTCAATAATGCATGAAACGCTGCAGATCTGTAACCGCGCTGCGTCTGCGATGGACAGCCTGTCCAAAGTGATGGACAGTGACAGTCACATTCAGTGAGCGAAAAAGTGCAAATATACCATCTGTGTTGATATGACGAGCGCGGAAACTGAGCTTCTGCTGGCATTTATTGCTTCTTGTCCTTGAATTTGTCCTCTCCTTGGATCTTTTGGGCTCCCTCCCTCCAGCTCCCTTCCCACCATGTGAACCACGTCTCCCTCAGGCTCAGGCCGACGCTTCGGATCCCAACACGCACACAAAACCTCCAGGTTCTGATTGCTGACGCTCTGATCGTCTGTGTCGTCCGCCGTGGCGAGGAGCTGCAGCCTCTTGGCCGACGGCACGCGGAAGCGACGACGTGACGTTAAAGCGACGGCGGTCACCAGAATGCCGGCGTCGATCGGGCCGCTCCGTTTCAGCATCAAGTGAACCACGAAGCGGTTTTAATCCAAAACAGATTAAAAGCTCCACTATCAGGCTGTCCCAGTTCCACACTCACACAGCTGGAGTTATTTATATCTCTGTAGCCTTGCACTACAACAACAACAACAACAAAAACAGCATTCTTGGGCTCTTGGCTATCTATAAATGCCTCTTGTGGTCTCAGAGCAAAGTAATAACTGGCACAGATGTCTAAAGCCTGATCTTCTGACTATTCTGTTTTCACAGTGGTAGAAACAATCTTTTTCATTCAGATAGTGGAGGATAGTTGTTTAAAGAAGCCAGTTGACTTCCTCCATCAGCTCAGTCTGTCATGTTGAAGGACATAAGAGAACTCGGCAAAGACCAATCAGAAATCAATCAACCACTTTTCTTCAATGGACCAGAAACAAGCCGAGCTGAGGCTCTAAAAGCCAAATACAATCCAACCAGCAGCCAATCAGCGACTTAAACAACGGAACGATTCCAATGAAAAGCAAGATGGTGACTTTTTTTCAAACATCAGAATAAACTACTGCATGTTAGCTGTTGGGTTTTGTTAGATAGAAACTTTGCAAACTCAATTGGATTATGTGAGCAATCTGTACCATTTGATAACTAGGATCAATAGGAAGTGGGAGAAAAATATTCACACAAAAGGAATGCTGGGACAGGTTTTGTCTCTTTGCTCTGTGTTGGTTTTCTGGTCTCTGGTTTCTATGCTGTTCAGCTTTATTAAATGACGTGGCACGATTTTTAAGTTAAGTCAACGTGTTTTTCTTTTTAGCTTAATGTCATAAGGAATGTCCACAGGACAGTTGCTCTCATCTGTTTCACTCATACATTTTTTCGTGCCATTTTGCACTTGTCTTCAAATGTCCTAAATATAGACTCAAAAACAGCACCTGCAATCGGATTCAGTCTGAAAAATCACATTGCGGGTTGTAAGTCTTTACATATGCATCCAGTATTTTGAGATTTGTGATGATCAAAAAGCACAAAAATACTGGCTGTGCCTGGTTTGGACCTGTTTAGAGACAGTGACTGAGAGACGTGGAGACATGAAACCAACCTGAGCAGAACTCAGAGAAACATGGAGACACAACAAACCAGGATTAAGGCAATCAGATTAGATTGCAGCATAACATTAAAACCTGTAATGAGATTTAATCAGGTTGAAATGATGTGCAAATTGTGGTATGTTAAAGATTAAAATAAAATGTATGCAAATAGGTTATTAATTAACTGGTAAAACAGAAGAAACACCTTTCAAAATCAAAAATTTTACACATAATGTGAAATATTTGAATCCAAAACTTCCAGTCTTCAATTTTTATGCAGAAGCAAATGACTTTCTATGACAATATTGATATCTTGAATTGTGAGCCCAGCAAAATGAAGCTTGTTCCAAACAGAGAAGGCTCATTTTAAACATGAACTCTGTCTCTCTGGTGCATTTTTTTGGTGAAAACAAGCTGGATGTTCATTCAGTGAATTTGAGTTTGAGTCGCTGGAAAATATTGTAATTAGGCCAAAGCAGCGTCACTTCAAAGTAAAATTCTTCCCGTCACAGTAAAAGCTGCTGCTGCTGCAAAGCTATTTTTAGAAGAACGTTCCTTTTAAAGAGTTACTCAAGTAAATGTTACCACCCGTTGTGTACATGACACAATGGGAACAAGTTCAAGGGGGGTGAATACTTCTTCAGAGCTGTCCGTATGCTTTTCCTGGACACACTTGTTCTGACAGGTCGCCGCTGCGTGGAGGAACAGAGCTGCAGCAGCAGCTTCATGAGGTCATTTAAAGTCACGACTAATAGGAAAAACCTAAATACCAAAGGCCACCGTCTGCAGGGTGAGGCAACGTTTCAGAGCAGCAGGCACCTCTGTCAGAAAAACATCCACGTTTCTAGTAAAATTACATTTTTACTACATGATCAATTTTCTGTCTGAAGATCTGATCCCACATTTCAAGAGCAGAACATGTGTCGATGCCAAACAGTTTATCCAGCTATTAACTCCAGTTGGTGTTTGTTAGTTTGACTGGATGATGGAAGTCTGAAGAATCAAGACATATTGGTGATTTAACAGTGTTCACTGGGCAGAGAGGAGCCTCAGTGGTGATCAAGCTGTTTGGCACAGGCAGAGCGCTTTCTCGAAGTTGTTCATGGTTGCTGCCCAAATCCTCAGCTCTCTCAAAACCGGTGACACCATTCAGATGGAAATCAACAAGCTCTCTCACGATATAAGACAGTGGTAAAAAGGCATGGAAGAAAAATGTTCTCACTTTTTCTGCTCGGCGTACAGCGGTGTGAACAAGTGTTTGCCCCCTCGCTAATTTGATTTGTGTGAAGTTGTGCTAAATGTTCTGGATAAAACCACATAACATGAACCTCACAGTGCTGCCTGCTTCATCCAGAGGATCAGTCGTCTTAATTTGTTTTATGCACATCAAAGATGAGTTGATTGTTTCCACATCCTGGTCACACTGATACAGAATGTCTCTCATCCTATTCTCATTCATATTAATCAGTGATATGCATCGTGCTGGAGTTGTTTGAGCCTTAAAGGTTTAAATCACGGCTCTGGCCTTACTGCATGTTCTACCCATATATACCTGGGTGATTCACAAAGGTCAAAAACATGCATTCAGAACATAATTAGGTTCTCTAAATTGCCGTTTGGTATGAGTGTATAAATGCCTGGCTGTGTGATTCTCTGTTGCTGTGTGACGAACCGGCGTCTGTCCACAATGTGACCCGACTCTACTGCCACTCTGCAGAGATTGAGGAGCTATTGAAAATGGATGGATAGGTAATATGAAACTGTAGGCACAGTGTCTTGTCAATGTGGTTGAAGTGTTAGTCCAGGAATTATGAAAATAAATAAAGGCTCAGTTTGCCTAAAGCGGGTGTGTCCCCAGTTGGTCCTTGACGTCCATATCCTGCAGGTTTTAGTTTTGTTCCTGATGGGGGTAAATGTCAAATATGTGTGAAACTCAATATTTAATCAATATTCTGCTTATGAAAATCAAAACATCATTTTGCAATTGCATTTCTTTCCTTTAAATAAGAAGGTGAAATTAAAATGACACATGAATAAGTTTGTTCACTTAATTAGTCACAAAAAATACAACGCTCGATGATCCTCAAACTACTTCCTGTCTTCTTCTTCATTGTTTGTGCCAGTAGCAACATCTGGTTGTTGATCATGTCAGTCATGTGATGTGCAGTTTTACAAAGTAAATCAACTTCAATATGGCTGAAAACCTCATTTTAGCATCAAAATCGTTTTATTGAAAACAAGAATTTTTCAAAATTCCATACTACTTCCTTTGAGCAAATTTATTTTTGAAATGTCAAAATAAAGTTCTGAGAGGCCTGCCATGGAGCCATCATTTGATCCAGGTGTTTTGAGACAGAGAGAGAAGGACAACATGCAGGATGCGTCCCTTTGAGGACAGACTTTGTTCACTCCTGACCTAATGTGTCTTATATGACGCTAAAATTCACCTTTATGAAGAGGAATAGAGGAATTGGATTCATTACAACTTTGATTTCTGTGTTTAGAGCAACTGACAGAACTCCTACCTGCAGCTAGAAACATCTGCTGAGCCGTGAAGGCCGCTGTGATGCACCACAGCAGAGACGGTTCTGCTGCATGGAGTCTGTCATTGTGTCCACATGCAAACAGTCACAGGAAATATTTGTAGGCCAAACTTATTTCTGTGTTATTCATCGCTGCAGCGCGTTCAGGAGTGAGCACAATGAATTTCACAGCTTGTCACTTCCAGAGAGCCGTGCAGCTCTTTGACTCTACTCTAACTCTGCCCTGCTCTGTTTACAGGAAACTACACTGAGATGCATGAATCATATCACGGAGTCCTGTACTGTGTTGCACTGCTCATCCGTGCGTTTTCTAAGACTGAGCCAAGTGGGATATCCCATGCAAAGCGCTCTTGTGGCTTTCATTTGGTAGTGCACGATCCTGTCCCGTCACAGTTGCAAAGTGGAAGAATGAAGTTCTCCTGGCTGTGGAACAGGTTCATAAAAATAATACAGATACCACTCAATATACTAAGCACAAGGAAACTCATAGCGCTGTGAGAATGCAGCGGATTGGTTGAATATCCAGTATCACAGGCGTGTGGTTTAGTAACAGGATGAAAACCTGAAGCTCACAGCCATTTGAGTTAACCCTGAAGCTCAGTTTTCTGTCACTGACTTTTCTCCAGTCATTGAAAAGAACATTTTGGATTTTTGTGATCCAGAGTATTTGTCACAATCTGCCCTTCAGTTCCTGATGAAGATAACCATCAGGGTTATCAGTGTCTGTGTTTCCATAAACCATACAAAGTGTTCCGCAAACTGAAATGATGAAAATACATTTGCTTAAAGGAAGCAAGGCAATTTGAAAAAGTTTTGGCACTGGGATGAGGAGGTTTTTCAGCCGTATCAAAATAGATGCATTTTGTAAAACTGCAATGAAAATGAGTCACATGACCAGCAGAGTTCATATTTTTAAATGATGAACTCCAGACAGATTTAGTACTTGACACAGTCAAGGTACCAACTCTCCAAAACAGATTCAAAGTCTCTCTCTCTCTCTCTGGTATGGACCCATGTAGACACTTAAAAAATATTGAAATCAAACCTGAGTGATAACTTGGGCATGCTGGGTTTGCTGTGTATGGTACGACACCAACACATTGAGATTCTGTGCATCTAGCAATAACTGACACTCGGTTGGGAGACACATAACCTAAAACAGCACGTTTAAAAATCTGGTTTTATAAAAAGCTCCAAACCATAGTCACCACTCAGACTCAATGTCACATGTCTGTGTGCCTAATTTCAGATCAGTCCTATTGTGTGGCATCCAGTCTGCACAGTTCAGATCCTCCAGGTGACTGAACATGTTCAAGTAAACAGGATTGTGTACATACATGCTGTGCGCGGGAACAACAGCGCGGCAGATAGCAGGATTTCTGATGAATGTTATCTGGGGTGGGTGGAAGCGGGTGAGTCAAAGCGGAGGAGCAGCAACACCTGCGAGTGTGTCTCATTCTTTGGCAGCTCCGTCCCTCGGGGGCCACAGCAAATGACAGAAAAGATCGAAAATGCAGCGACAGACGGCGCTCTGCACACACGGAGGATGGCAGCAGCAATGGTGACAATCAACCCATTGCATTCATGCATATGTACAGTGCTGGGGAAACAAGTTCCTGTGACAGAAAGTAATTAGGTGAACACGTCATTCAAAAGCTTGTAGAACCAATTTGAGCTGTAGTAACTGTCATTTTCTCTCTGACTTGATTCATCTTTATGCTCTTTATGCTGGGCTGTTTTGGACATTTGGCTCCCTCCTCACAGAATAATGGTTCGGTTTTCCACCAGTGTCAAATATATCAACCTTTACAGGGTTGTCACAATGCTAAAATTTCAAACTTGAAGCTGATACTAACAAAGATATGAAATATTTTTTTAATGGTGTTGATAAACCAGGGGAAGTGGTATATCAATGTCATTTCCCATGACTCCAGGACATTTTCATCAAGGCACAGGGTTCTTTTTAGCTAAGAGCATAAATGATGAGTAATCTCTTATGAAAACATGGTACACTTTTTCACTTCCGATACCGATATTTGAGATTTAGTATCGGTCAATACCGATCTGATACAAAAAAGCAGCACTGAATTGTCTTAAAATTTTTCTTTTTTTTAACACACTGAGTTACAAATTCATTTGTTTAACTCTGCACTAGTGCAGGGCACTTAAATACACCAATAGCTTCACAGGTTTGGTCAACCAGGTTGCGGTTGAGGTTCAGGCGGCTTCTTGCCAAGCTGATTCATCAAATCAAAGAAAAGGTTTAAACTCACTGAGAGACTTCATCAGCACTAACTCTCCTCCATGGAGGGTAAGACCAGCCATGACGTTCAGATGCATCCTGGCTGTCTTTTTAGAGCATGAAGCCCTGCTGGGTCCAGAGGGTAGCCAGGTTCTTCTGTCAGGATTTGAGGGATGAAAGGACCCAGACAAAGAGCTTCATGAACTAATAGACTAATAACAACACAGGCAGAGCAGATCACATCAGGTGAGGTGCATGAGGGTAGAATCCAGCACAGAACCCAGGAACTGGCAGGTGTGAATACACAATCTGTGTTTCCATTACACAGATGGAAACATCTGTGTAAAGGATGTTACACAGATGTGCAACATCCATTACACAGATGTGTAGAGATCTTCGTTTGTATTCTGCAGAGATCTTCGTTTGTATTCTGCTAATGTTGCAAAAACACAATTTTGCAATTACGACGTAACCATCAATTAAGAAATGAAATTAATATCACACGTGTTTAAGCTTGTTCATGCTACAAGTCATTAAAAGTGACGGATATAAACAGTTGCATGAGATGTGTTCATAATTTAACCATGGTCTATCAGCCTCATCATCTATCAGCCAATCAGAGGAGACGACTATGTTTTATAATCAGGCATTGGAGCATTAAGCTCCTGGCTACATATATATTTATACAGTATATATGCAGGAAAAACATTACAAAGGTAAACAATAACATTTAAGTCTATAATGCATACAATCAGACCAGAAAGAGTAAATGTACCTCTGACTTTTGATACATATAAATTGATCACAGATAGATGTGTTTGCTCCCTATGCAATCAAATGAAATTCCCTCTATCTGGAAATGTGCTGCTGGATTGAAGGGTTTGCTCTGCTATCAGTCTCCAACCCGTCTCTTCTGATCAGGTTTTCAGCAGCTCATGGAACTGAAATCAGCTTTAGATTGAAAGTATTTCTGTGAACCTCTTCTCACAGATGTTAGCATGAATATTTCTGTTTTCTGTGCATTGGAGAGCTTTTCTTTTACGTCTTCCTATATTCTTGGCAGCCTCTTGTCCTCTCTGTCTGCCTCAGACGTGTCCGTGCACGTTGCTGCAGGAGCTGATTTGGGATTACGGTTGGAAATTGTCGCCTCAAAAGTTCTTTTGACGACAGTCAAAGAGTCTTTGCTGATCAAAAACGAACCAGAGTCCACAAAAAGCAGCTAAAATGCCAGGTTTCTGGGGTTCAAAGAAAAGAGACCACAATACAGTACATACAGACCCAGGCTGACAAGACACAAGCAGAAATGGTCAAGATAATTACAGCAGTGACCAAAGGGAGGAGTGAAGGACAAGGACATCAAATTAAAGCAGAAAATTAGTCATTTTCTCCTCAGTTCTCCCCAGCAGCTGAATAGAGGTTTTATTTGACAGACCTTTGTAATGATTTTCTTCCGTGACATTTGCTCTTTGGAGACTGTCTTCCTGTCCATTCATCTTTGGTCTTTCTTGTCGTCTCTTTGGTGTGTTTTTTCTTTTCCCATTCAGTTTTAATGTCGCCGTCTGGGCGGCAGACCGCCTGAATCTTCTGCAGCGCAGAAGTAAGCGGACTCCTGCAGGGCTCATTTTAGATTTCCCGTCAAAGCAAAAGGCAGTAATGGTTCAGCAGACGCACACTCAGATCAAGTCTTTCTTGCTTCATCTATAAAACAGAGCATCCAAAGTGATCCCTGGTGATTCTAAACCAACAATGCTGTATATTAAAGAGTGTCTGTGGGGAGGGCCGGACTTAAGAGGGTGAGGGCTCCTTTTCTTCCTACAAGGTCACAGAATCAGAGACGGCTGATGGACAGTCCCAACCACCAGGTTTACAACAGTCACTCCATGATTGCCAACATTTTGCTATTGCATGCACACACACACTCACACACACACATACACACGCGCACACACGCACACGCGCACGCACGCACACACACACACACGCACACACATGCACACGCACACACACACACACACATACACACGCGCACACACGCACACGCGCACGCACGCACACGCGCACGCACGCACACACACGCACACACACACACACACACACCAAAATTTCTGCAAGTCAGATTTTTAAAGATCGGTGATCGGCCAGAAAATTGCTATCGGTGCACCTTTAAAGATCATTATTACACCCAAAATAGTTATTAAAGAAATACTTGAACAGCTTGAGTATGTCTATTCATTTGTTTACCAGAACAAATCAGACATTTTTTCAACAGCACCGCCCAAATCCTCTTAGCCAGTGATAAAATTAAGACATTCTGATCTTATTCATTCATAAAAATACAAAGCGTCTTTCGGGGCCCTCCGAAGCGCCGGGGCCCCGGGCTGCAGCCCCAGTAAGCCCTGATAAAATCCGGGCTTGTCTGTGGAGGCTGCAGAGCGGCTCTACTGAGAGCGAACTAAACCAGGCAGAAGAGAAGAAGAAGAACAGCATGAGCTAATTCATTCAGTCCCTCATCTCCACTGATCTTCTTCTTCTTCTCCCACCTGGTGAGCCGTCCTCATTACTCTGCATTGTTTTTCTGTTTTGTTGCAGGAAACTGCTGATGCAGAGCTGATCCACTGGGATGCTAACAGAGAAGAAACAACAGGACAACTTCTACATCTGAATTTCCACTTGTGTCAGACATGCTTCTGAAGCTCCAACAGACGTTCCTGAGTCCTGCTCATGACCTGTGCTTCCTCTCCGCTTCCTCCTCTTCTCTCCTTGTCCTCCTGTCATCTCCGTTCTGATCCCCTATAGGAGTTCAGCCATAGCCTCAGGCCTCCGAGTTGAACCCACCAACCCATCCCATCCGCTTCCCTCCCGTTTTCCATCCGCCTGCCATGTCTAACGACACAACCTTCTTGGAGGCCACTGATTGGTTAGACAGCTCCCAGTGCCCGCCCTCAGTAGGCGGCGCTACGTTCCTGATTGTAGCATACAGTGCAGTCATTGCAATCGGGTTGCTGGGCAATGCAGGCCTTGTATTTATCATCACCCGGCAACAGGAGTTGCGCAACGTCACCAACATCCTGATCGCCAACCTGTCGTGCTCGGACATCCTGATGTGCGTGGTGTGTCTGCCGGTCACTGTCATCTACACGCTGATGGACCACTGGGTGCTGGGGGAGGCTCTGTGTAAGGTCAGCAGGTCACACCTGATGGGAAGATGGAGCCAATCGTTTTCATAACCTTTGACCTTTTTCACATTTTGTCACATCAGAACAACAAATTTCAGTGTGTTTTGTTAAGATTTGGTGTTACAGACCAACACAAAGTGGTGTGTAGTTATGAAGAAGAAGGAACATATCCCAGGAGGACGAATGTCTCAGCAAGATCTAGAGAAACCCATCCATGTGTTTCTTTAGCCGCGTTGTCTGCTAGCTAGTGCTTTATACAGAGACTGTGAAGTTGGAGTTATCAGTTCAGAACCTCCCAGCAACACTTGCTTTTTTATTCATCCACACAACTCAGTGGATGGACAAACTTTGCCTGGGAGAGAAAATCCCCTCTATGTCAAACTGCCATGTCTGGTTCACCTGTCAAAAATCATCTTTCCCACAATTTGGCTTCCTCTTCAAAACAGATGATGCAAACACAGAGAAACACAGTTCACTAAATACAGACTCAACACAAAGTCAATATTCCACAAAGTGAATATCTATATGCAGGATTTTGTTTTAGAAATGAGTGACTATCACTGAATGCCTTAACTAGACAGGTGTTTGTTCTGGCCTTGTCCAGGTGACGCCCTTTGTCCAGTGCATGTCAGTGACCGTGTCCATCTTCTCCCTCGTGCTCATCGCTCTGGAGCGCCACCAGCTGATCCTCCACCCGACCGGCTGGACCCCCGCGGCCGGGCACTCCTACCTTGCGGTGGGGCTCACGTGGCTGGTCGGCTGCTTCATCTCGCTGCCCTTCCTGTCCTTCAACATCCTCACGAATGATCCCTTCCAGAACATCAGCCTGCCCTCCAACCCGTTCAGGTGAGTTCAGAAGGTTTCGCCACAGACGGATCTGAATGTGAGATTAGATAAATAGAATCGACACAAATGTTCAACACGCTTTAGAAAGAGCTGTTAAGCGAGAGCGTAAAAGAAAGCAGTTTTATTTTTTGCTTTGTCTAAATGTGTTTTCAATCTTAAAGACACTTTTAAGTGTCTGAATGATTCCTTCATCCCAGTTTGCCACACCCATTATTTATTTCTCGATAATTTTGAAAAAAGCCTTTAACCATTTTCCTTCCATTTCAAAATGACTTTCTATTGACGGCCACATGCAATTAAAAATAATTCCATACACAAGTATAAAAGTACAAATATATGAATATTTTTGCAACGCATGACCCGATGTCGATGCTAAATGGATTTTGGTAAGCACAGGGCTGGAGCATCATCCTGTCTTCAGCAGTTTTCCCGGGGCGTGCATCATTACCTGGCATCACGTGAAGAAGCTGGAATTGAGGTGGAAGGAAAAGGAGCCTGCTGAGGCCATTTTTATGCTCATTAGACTGTGTAGTGCAACATTTGTGATGCTTTCCCCATGAAATGAGGGGTTTCAGAATTTGAGGATACCTCCTGGCACACGCAACCCGTGAGAATTACCATGGGGAGTGAAGAATGGGCATGAAGTAATAATTATAGCAGTGGGACCCAGAAACACAAACCCAACTTCATCAGACCAGGAAATAGCATTCCAAACAAGCTCAGGCTTTAAGGAAACATTCAGGATCCTTTTTCTTCAGTGGTTAGTGAGTTGTGTTGAGAATGGACCCAGAGAGCCATGATGGCTGGTTGAGTAAATCCAGGTAAAGCTGTGCTGCTTACGCATGGCTCACACAGCAAGATTTTCATCCCGATTTTAGACCCAGTTATACCCTTCCAACAATCTTGCAGGGGCAGCATTATTTATTATCCAGGCACTTAGTGGCATTTTATTGCACAATCAAGTAACTATGTTAAGTTCTATTGTTGTAAAAATGTGTCAAATATGTCTTAAAAGAAAATTGACTTCAGAATTCAACATCTTGGGCGTCTGTCTCTTTAAATATTCCTGGTCTTTCTAAACTCCACCTTCAGCAAGTCATCACAACATGGCTCTTCTATTAACCCTATAGCAACGTTTTTACCAGTTTCACCAGGCGTTTGCTAATTGCTGTTGGCTAGTCTGAAGGAGCTGAGTGGGTTTAGTCGTGGGGAAGGTCTGCTCTGTGAGGAGGAAGCTCAGAAACTTGGAAACTGCAGCTCCAGGTCGGAGCTGCACCTTGAAAGGCGGGACTAGGTTCACACAGGCATTTTGCACAGCTGAATGGTTGCCGTGGAGATTAAAGGATTTCTCAAACATGCATGAAAGAATAAAAGCAACACTTTAGCTACGCTTTGATGAGGGAATAATATGATAATATGATGTAAAGCTCAAAAGACTAGATTTAACATGAAACTCCCCCTTTCAGATAATCTTAACTTGCACCACTCTGAGGGTTTCTGATAACGTCACTTCAGTATTAAATCTGCACTAACCTTTCAACCTTGCCACAAAAACACCATTTCTTAAAATTTATGTTTCGAAATCTATATATATATATATATATTTTTCCTAACATGTCTAAGGGACCATTTGATCTGCATGGAGTTGTGGCCGTCAGACAAACATCGCCTTGCCTACACAACCTCGTTGCTGATCTTCCAGTACTGCCTGCCTCTCCTTCTGGTGCTGCTCTGCTACCTGAGGATCTTCATGCGCCTGAGACGCCGCAGGTCACACAGCTACACTCTCCCTCATGCACTTCAAAAGTCTTCTCACCACAGGTGGCTTTCAATCCACTGCTTTGACACCACGTTTTTGTTCTCAGTCGACACTATATACTGTATGTCTCTTATTGTTGCGTAATCCTGCCTGAGGTGAGGCCTCAGCAGTGAACGGTGTGGTAATGGGCACATTCTGTATTGTGCAGGGACATGCTGGAGCGCAGCAGGAGGACCCGGGGAGCGCAGAGGATCAATGTCATGCTGCTAGCCATCGTCATCGCGTTTGCTCTCTGCTGGCTCCCTCTGAATGTCTTCAACACTCTGTTTGACTGGCATCACCAGGCCCTGCCAAAATGTCAGCATGACGCCGTCTTCTCCGCTTGCCACCTCACAGCCATGGCCTCCACGTGCATCAACCCCGTGGTGTACGGCTTCCTCAACAGCAACTTCCAGCGGGAGCTGAGGACGACGCTGCAGCGCTGCCAGTGTGGCACCCGGGCAGGCGAGAGCTATGAGAGCTTCCCTTTGTCTACGGTGGGCAGTGAGGGCATAACAAAGGCCACTTCGCTCAACAGGATGGGATCAGTGTGTGTCCCCTCACCCAGACCTGAGATCAGCTCGGCTCTGCTGTCCAAAACATTACCGGCTAACTTATAACAATGCGGACCGGAGAAATCTTTGACAAGATCCTAAGTGCGGAGTGGTTGTTAGAGCATCAGTTGTGTGTAACTGATGAAGATCAACTTTGAGCAAGTCCAACTCTGTCCTCACTTGAACCTGGCTGAAAATGGCCTAGTGCTATTTCAAGCTAAGATTTGACAGCGTATTGTTCTTGTTGTGACTGTGGATGTAACAGAGAGAACACCAAAACTGAGGGAGCTAAAGGACCTGAACTGTTCTGGTGTAAACCCTGTAACCCTCCTGGGAACGTTCAGCTTTCCAGTTACAGCCATTGTGACAGATCAACCTCATACCAGACATTTTAACGTTTTTGGTGAAAATCACATTTTACTGTTTACACACATGAACAACATTGCTGGTACCCCACAATCACCACTGAAATAACCTGAAACTGACAAAAGTATTGATGAATAAAAATTTACTGAAAATTAACCAACAAAAATTAGGGTTTGCTTTGAACTGTGATTCAACAGAATCATTTTGAAAATAAACCAAGGAAACCACAATGAACCACAGGAAGCAAAGGAGAGATTTGTCCCAGAAGATTAGAAAGAAAACATGCTAAAGGTAAAGCCTACCAGCGCATCGCTAAGCAGCTTGATGCTCCAATGAGTGAGAGGAATTGATGACAGGTTGAAGAGCAGGAGAATATAAACGGAAACCAAAGAGCCCGGAACATAACACAATTAAAGGTCACGGTCCATCAGATTGAACAATACATCTTGTCTGAGCCAAAGTGGACTTCATGGGAGAAGTCACGGTTAAAAGCAAATCACTCAAAAGCGAGACTGGAATTTGCTATATTGCATATTAACAAGCTGCAGCTCTTCTGGGAAAATGTCCTTTGGACAAACGAGACAATACTGGATGTTTTTACCAACATGAAACAAGTCTGCATTCAGAGACCAAAATTGATTCATACCAACAAAAAAAAAAAAAAAATACTATGAAACATGGATGAGGCTCATGGATGAGGCTCAGCTCTGATCAGGGGCAGCTTTCCTCCATCTGTCAGTGGGTTCAGGATACGATGAGATCCTGAGACTATCAAGGCATTTTGGACAAAAATTGACAACCTGGTCAGAAAACTTGGTCTCAGTTGCAGGTCAGGTCAGGGGTCTTCCAACAGAACAACGGCCCAAACACAGCGAGAAGCATCTAAGAATGGATAAGAACGAAATATTGCACCATTCTGAACCGGTCCGTTTCATACGGCTGGTACCAGTCATTCATTAACAGAGGGATACCATCAAGTTTGTCCATGTCAGTAACAGATGAACATGTTCGTAAGTGCTGAGGTTTAGTTTATCACCGTTCATTCTTTAAAATGTCTTTTTTTTGTGGCCTTTTTTTTTAAAGTTTTCTGACAGAAAGAGGGCAGAGAGGCGCAGGGAGAGAAGAGAGCAGAATTTGGGATGATCATGTTGAGATCTCTTGCCTCTGCATACATCTGCATTGTTGTACTGGCAAATGTTTTTTTTTTTTTTTTTTTTTTTTTTACATGTGGACAGGAATGCTAAGTAAGCTTTTTAAGACAAAATGCTGAAATGAAAAAACAGCTTGAAATTGGTTACAGTGTTCTGTCTCTGCAGAAAATAAATCATGTTATCGATCAAACTCGCTACGTCATTACGTCGGTTCAATGTGTGTTGCAATTTATTGAGCAGGTAAGCTGCTACCATTATCTACACCACCACAGGGGGAATGAGGAAAGAATACCATACCAGTACAAATATGAGAAAGTGCCATGAATTTGTTTCATCCTCTCTGTGATTCCCCCATTCAGATGTTGGGGGAATCACAGAGTGGATTCCCCCAACATGGATACATGGATACATTTGGATACATGTATCCAAATGTATCCCGTTTGGATACATGAAATGCTCTCAATAATTCCAGACTGTCACATTGTCACTTTCCTAACATGTCTTTTTTTTTTTTTTTTTTTTTTTTTTACCAAAAGATGATTTAAACAAAAGAAAAAATCACTTTTGGAAAAAACAAAAAGATGTAGGTCATGATTTCAGGAAGGTGACATTATTGGTTCTGTTGAATTTGCATAATTAAGGTTATTGAGTTTTGTGGCCTTCATTACTCTAGAGAAATGTGACATGGGTGAATCTAAGTGATGTTAGTTTTTAATATAGCATAGGTGATTGAATGTATTAATAATTTTACTCTAGCATTAGCAGATCTGGTGGTGGTGTTGACCTCCCACTGGTGTGAAGTAGCTTTGTTTTTAACGGTAAAGTGAACAGATGTAGTAAGGCTCGTCTGTTTCCACCTGAGTATCCAGGTTTACAACTTGTACAACTTCTGTAAACTGGGACAATTTGTACAATAAATCTTTATAATAATGACAAGCCTAATACGAACTTTGAAACATTTAAGCTCACTAGTATTTATTTGGATGCAGTGGTAGAAATCTAGTCACCATCACTGTACTATAACTTCACATTGCAGATGCTATTAGTGATCATTTTGTATGAGCTGCTTGAACCAGTTGAAACTTGAGTCGTTCAAGTGGCTGAATTTTGAATAGAACGTGTCTGTGATGATACATATGATTTATGACGATACATACGGCTGTTACTGACACTCTTTAGTCCTGCTTTGTCTCCATGACGTAAAACCTTGGAGGGTTGTTTTGAATGTGAAATTAGCTACAATGCTGAGGTTTTAGAACCTTCCTTATCCTTGAATTTCCCATTTTGGTAGGAAAATCCATAAAGGTACTTCAAAGTGCTAAACATATACCAGCTTAGGGTGTAATGTAAATTTCTGAGCCATTCAGTACAAACTATGTCCATGAGTGGTGAACTGAGGGCTCATGGAAATCTCCCACACACTTTGCTACCTCTGAATTTTAGCCTCTGGTCAGTTTGAAGAAAAAGAAATATGTACATTTGTAAAGCAACATTAAAATTCAATGACGGTAGCCTTGATGAGAAAGCCAAGGCATGTGGTACAACCAGATAAGTAAAACAGTTTCATCTCTCTCTCTCTCTGTTGGTGCTGGGAAAACGATATTTGCCCCTTTAAATATTTCTTCTGCTTCTGCATCTTTCATTGCACCTTTAACAAAAGGCGTGGTCTTCAGGGGGCTGGTGCCTATCTCCAAAAGCAGTTTCCATCTGTGTGACCTGTGTGATGTAACACAGGTTACATTGTGGACACGTCACCAGTCCAACACGACGCCAAGATCATCACATTTTACAATTAGTCTAAAGAGATCTGAGTGAAGACACACAGAAATCTTCAAATGATAGTTGCCTTTATAATCTACTCTGGCCCTATGTGAATACATAGTCCCTTTGCATTTTAATGTATTGACTGTGATCAACGTTAATATCTACAGATCTTTATTGTTTGAGCTGAAGTGTTCATGGGTTATGCAGCAAGATAAGCATAATACAGCTAATCCATAACTGAATGACTCAAAGGCATGAAATGAAGTATACATATATATATATATATATATATATATATAAGTTAGGATACCACACTGTGCTCATTCATTCATTCATTCATTCATTCACTCATTCATTCATTCAGAAGTGCCATATTGTCCTGAACTGAACACAGCTGTTTAATAATCCTGCTAGACCCACTGAACTCGTTTCAAGAAGGTTTTTAGATTTTAGACTTCAGAAAAATGAAACTCCATTAAATACGCTCTTCAAAAATATGCTAATGCAATTCATTATTTTAAATATCTGCAAGCTCGCTCACAGGATCAAACACATTCGATGTTAATGGTGCAGAGAACCCTTTTGGAGAGTTAGTGAAAGTAATATTGATTTATAAGAGAGTTGAACTTGTTAGAGAACGTGTCGGTAGCTTAACAAGTTGAATCTATTTTTAAAGGAAGGAAAAAATGGCTGCAGGGTGAATAGGCAAATGAATGTCATTGTAAGATATGTTTATGAAATCTGTACAATATTCAGAGGTTTTATTTTCTTGGTGATTGATCTGAGCCGTCTCTTAGTTCTTCTTCATTGAATTTTCTCATGCTGTGACTTTTGTATGTCTGTCATAGATGCTGTATTACTGTACATGAGCTTATGTGTGATTTGATCTGTGGAGAAAAGAATCCAAATAAACTACTTTCACACACAAACAATAACTGTTTTAACTTGAGTTGTGGTCTAATTTGCTGCGATGTCCTGGTGTGTGTGGATTACTTGGACTCCTTCAGCCTCACCCTGTCGCAGACCGAGGGTGACGGATAAACAGCTTTGCTGCGCAGATCATCTCCACATGTTTTTGACTAAAGAAAGAAAGCATCGCAGGAGCTCTAACCTGAGATTCCAGACTTGTCATGAAAGACTTTTGCGATCCAAATCACAGGGAATTTAAATCATTTCACATGTAAACTAGATCGATAGACTGAGGAGAACACTAAAGACAACATGGATTCTTTTGTGTGTTTTCATTCTTGTCTGGTCATCATAAAATGATTTTAGAGCCAACTAAACACCAGATCACCTTCGTTATGCCCTGATTTTTAAAACTCTAGATGTGAATGAGACGACTCTTTTCCTGCATGATTGCATAACCCCAGTTGTTCTGTTAACGTTTTCATCGTCGTCGTTCCCTGCTGTTCTTTCATACCAGTTTGACTTCACATGTTCAGCTTCATGGACATGAAGTGCAGTGGCCAGTTTTCGTCTTCCCACAACCCAGATGACAACATTTCTACAAACTGTATTGACAGAGTGTTCTTGTGAAAGACGGCTGTTGGTGAAACCTTTGGATTCAGGAAGGATGCGGGAGAAGATGAATGTCTGAGATGATCCAGGAGCTGCAGCGTTGCTGCTCTGCTCCCCATTTTCCTGCTCAGCAACAAGCAGAGTCAGAAAGGAAGAAAGTCGTCCTTAAGCCATGTTCTCGTCCTCTGAAATGAATCCTGAATCTGCACCAGTCAAACTTGCCCTTCTTTCCTCTCTGTTTATTCTTCTTATAAAGTAAACTCATGCTAATTTATGCGCTGTGACTCACCCATGCACACGCTCAGCAAATCCCTGAGCAGTTCAGGGTTTCTGCGATGTTCCAGGCTAACTGCTGGTTGTGTGCTGTGTTAAATTTTCTGTCCTGGCAACCCGACAGCAGATGTTCTCAGGGACTTTAAGAACTGTTGGGAAAAAAAAAATCCTATTTCTGTGTTCTTGTTATGGTACATCAAGAGGAAGAGCTGCAACTTATTTCTTCCACTATCTGCTCCTAAAATAAGAAGGCTGCTGCAACGTGCCAATGGGGAGGCGACAGCATTGCTTGGAAATGTGGTCTCTCTGCTGGGAGGAGCACATGATGGCATGGAAAGGTGTGGACGATCCTCAAACCTTTTCCTCCAGCTGGGCCTGCATGGATCAATGAGGGCCCAGATGGTTTTCATGTTTCTGTGAATGAACTGCCTTCATTTGACTTCAGTTCAGTTTTTATTCACATCCCACATTCAAACTGCATCAATTTGAAACCGGATTGGTTTCAATGGAAGCCCATTTCTGCCACCCTGTTAAAAAAAAATAAATGAATAAGTTATCTCATTGTAATAAAATCATTTATTTTATGTTTTTTAACAGAGTGGCGGAAACGGGTTTCTATTGATTCAAACAATGCAAAAGTGCTAGTATTTACAAAATAATACGATGTTGGCACTTCTAATGGACGTCTAATACAACTTTGCATTAAATGTGTCATTACTTATTTATTTATTGTCATTCGGTAAATTCATAAAGACTCATTCATATTCATATCATGTTCGTGTCAGTCTTATCCACACCCTGTCAAATAAAGTATTACCTGTTTTTTTTCTCTCATCTTTGTGGCATTTAACAAATAGAAATAACCTTTTAATCTTTTTAGTTCTAACTGACCAAAAACAAGAGAAAGTTGCTCTGAATTAACTTTCGACAAAGACAAAAAAAAAAAAGCTGCATGTCTTCATATTCAGGGTATGTAAACTTCTGGTTTCAACTGTATAAACCTGAAGTGAGAGTGTAAAACACGAGGCTCATTTCAGTCTCCAAAGGGAAAAAAATGAATTCCATTGAACCCTTTATTTAAAATGTAACAGTGAACACGGTCGTGCATTATTTATAGTCATTGTTTTTATTAAAGGTATGTATTATTTATGAGCCTGTCTAGCTTAAATGCAAACTACTGAAATATTTGCATTATCTACACAACTTAGTATGCTTAAAGCAGACAGAAGTACATTTGATTTGATAGTGTGCATAAAGTCTGCACACTTAAACACTCAGAGAGTTTTATTCAAGCAGCTAAATGATTCCTTATAAGATATTCAATGCAAAGTATTAGTTTCTAGCAACCAGCTGCCAGTGCTGAGAGGAGCATGCTTACGCTGTGTCTTCAGTGATCATTTGCTTTGTCTCGGCTGTTTAGCACCAGATTGTCGTCTGTACCAACCTAAAGGTGATCAGTTTCTTTGCTGTGCGATGATTCATTTTTTCTGCTAATCAAGGCATCACTGTGGTGTCATCTGCAAACCTAGCGATGAGGTTTCCTTATATCTGGAGACATAGTCATGTGTTAACAATGCAAATAGCAGAGAGCTGAGAACATGGTCCAATCAATATAGAAAACAAATTGCGGTCCATAACCATGCTATATGATGCACAACTCTGTTTTACAATATCCTCAGGTGAATGTTAGTCCACTCAAAGTGGATTTAGGACAAATCAGTGTGTAGAGGTAGCACAACTTTATTAAGTTAGTGATGGACTCTGACCTGAACCTTCGGAGCCACAAAAAGACAGTCACCAAGTCGGCCTTCTATTAGCTGAAGGACATCTCCAGGATGGACATGGAGAAGCAGCATTCAGCTTCTGTGCTCCAACAAATCTGGAACTGTCAGGCGTAATGCAGGCAATGGAGGGGAAAGCTAAAAAGCTGCTGAAACACTGAGCAGCTTTTTTATATTGAGGCTAAAGTCCCATTAGGTTAGTGCTGGTTTTGACTAGTAATATTTGGAACATAAATTAATTCTAGTCTGGATTGCATGTTTTTATTGAATGAGTCTGTATACTAGATGAATTTAAAATTCAAATGATTGAAAACTTAATTCTCATATATAGTTTATTTGCCACTAATAGCTAATAAAAACATGACATTTGAAATGAGAATATTATATTAGACCCATGACATAAAAACCATTTTTAAAAACAGAAATATGAGCTTTATATATAGTAAGTTTAATACCTGATTAAATGTTATTTTAGAAAGGAACTTTTAATCTGACAAGACACGATATTCTGAATTATTGGATGTCTGACCCGCTTTTTAAAATTATTTTCATAAATGCAGGATGATTCATAGGCCTTAAAGTTTCTGCAGCTGAAACAAAAAGCAAGGTTAACTAAAGTTCGATTAAACTGGCCAGTTTGTCAGTTCTTTTGTCCATTAAACGACTGCTGTGACCCTGACATTCAGTAAAGGGCATCCAGAACTCGCCCTCCTGTTGTATTGATCAGTGTGTTCTTCAAATACTCCAGAAACACTGTTTAAAGTCCCAGAGAGACTGTGAGCTTTTATCTCACTACTACGCAGCTCTCAAAGACTCCTTCTCATATAAAAGGGTGAAAGAGAATGGGTGAAGGGTGTCAATGTGCCAAACTCCTTCTGAGGATGAAGTCGGCAGACTGCTAAAGATCTCTGTTCCCTTTTCCGCAGGCAGGCGGCAAAAACAGATGAAGGAGGCTGAATAACTGATGTCATCCTCTCACATCTTTGTTTCTCTGGTTTGTTCCTCCAAGGTACTAAAACTCAGGGATTCTGATTTGTGATCTATAATTCACCAGGCTGGTTGCTGTCAGATGTGAAGAAAAAAGGTGAAGCTCGTTTCCTCATCGCAACTCAGAGTTCACAACATGTGAAAGAATCGGGTTCACTTTGGCTTCATTAGTTTCCTGATTGTTACCATGACGTATCTGAACTGCAATATGCCAAATCAGCTGAATGTCTCTGAATATAACAAATAACTTTTTTTTTTTCATTTTCAAATACTTTTTACGTATGCGTGAAAAGTATTTGTTCCCTTGCAGAAAACTTTTTTTTTTTTTTTTTTGTGACAGTCAGGGATCTACAAAAACCAGCCAGAGACTCTAAATGATTTCAAAAAAGATTCTCCATTTATCACAAAAGAGTCAAAAAATGTTTCCAAAAAATGATGAATTGGACCCAGAACAGAGGTCAACATAACAGACTTCCACACCGAGAACTCAAACACAAACTAACCTGACAAATAAAACATGAGGGGAACTGAAACAGTGGCTGATCAGAATAATAGAAGATTTGCAAACCTTGAAGGACCTGAGCTTCCTCAGTAAGACCAGTCTGTCCCACCAACCCGGCTCTGTGTCAAACAGTATTCACCCGAACCAATATCTGGTCGTTCAGCCGTTGCCATCAGTTGTGTTGTGGAGGAATTTTAATTCACCGCATTGCAAAATTGATTTAATCCAGCAACTGTGGTGGAAAGATGAAGTTATCCAAGCACTGTTGAGGTGGAAGCACTCAGTCAGTCTGAATTAATGGATATTGTACAAGATGAGAGGAAAGACTGCATCAGAGAACTCTGACACGGTCAGTACATTGTATTTTATACACAAGGACAAAAGAAATCCAAAGATATTTAAATGAAATTCTATAAGAGCAGCTTCTCAATAGATTGCAATAAGAACTGACTTTCACACCAGCACTGGCAGATGACCTCCAGAGCGGCATGCAGATGAACCTAGTCTACACAAAGATCCACAGCATAATAACAGAATCAAAAGTTTTCAAAGTTTAGAAACTCAAGTTTCACAGTCAACACTGTAGCAAGAAATTACATTTTCCATTACAGTTTCCATTTTCAATCATAAAGACATTTTTAGGTGGAGTTGTGATGTGTTGGTCTTACCTCACTCAGGTAATGGCCTGATTCTACAGCTCTGTGAACTACAGCAGTAAAGCATGAATATGTATATGTGGTAAATGGCTTGTACTTGGATAGCTTCACCCTACAGTCAGTCATCCCCTCATTCACACACACACACACACACACACGCACACCCACACACACACACTCACACACTGATGTTGGGAAGCTACTGGACAGTAGCTGCCCTGGGCCAGTCTGTAAGAAGTGAGGCTGCAATGAACTGACAAAGATAAATTATGTTTTTCATTTTGCTTTGGGTTTAGAACCAAGGAGTGAATTGAGCAAATCTGATTCAGATGATTGTCGTTCAGCAAATGCTGGTTCGTCAGCCATCAGTTGAGATCAGTTGGACTGAAGCAAGGGAATAGCCAAAATGGGGCAGTGTGCCTTGAGGATCCGGGTTGGGAAACACTGGTCTAGTACCATCACACCACAGAGACGATGGTGGCAAGGAAAGAAACACCATAACTAAGGTTCTGGAATGCTGTGTAGAACTTCTGTCCTGACTACAGGCTGCAGGATCCAACAGTCATGCTGGAGTTTGAGAGAATGACCGAGTGAAGACATCGACATCCAAAGTAATCTCATTAGAACAGAAACACTTTTGAATCCTGAACTGAGGTGCAAAAACCAAAGCCAAGAAATGAATCGTGTTACTAATAAACAGAAGGTGAGCAGCAGAGGGAGCAGCTGTCAAAACATCTTCCAGGGTGAGATGGAAATAACTGCAGCCAAATCCTCAGGGAGGATGTGGAATAGATGCAGCAGGAATAATGTTTATAATGGTGATTATTGCTGCTGTTATGAAGGCAACAAACTGACTGCAATTCAGCTCATCAGTGATGCTGTTAGACTGCCACCTACTGGCCTTCAGACTCACACTCCCTTTAAGGTCACATTCAAATTAGGTCAGATGGGAAGTTCTTCTGTGACATGATTCATGGAGTAGATTTGGTAGGTTGGTCACCTACAGGAAGGTTCCCACAGTTAAATGTTGTCTCCATTTATATAATAATTCAGTTGTTGTTTTTAGATTGAATGACATCCTGCCTTTTGAGATGTCTTCACACAGGCCTCAAGAGTGCGACCTATTTAGTTACAAATATGACCCGATTTCTCAATAGTGCACCTGAAAAGAAAATCTCTGGTCAGACTGGTGCAAAAGCAAAACCAAAAACCCAAATCCTCCTAAACACAGACAGGAAGTCACAACGTGCCACATGAAATCAGGTCCAGGAAACGCCTTGCATCAGCCGCCTCTTTTGACTTCGTTCCACACGACTGGACTCAAGGAATTTTAACTGATGCCTTATTGGAGTCACACATGTTCATGTTGAACACATTTAAGGCGATGAAACTGATGCTGCCTATAACCAACTCACCAGCTGGACGATTAAGGTCACCACAGCTAGAGGATTGGACCGATTTGTCCTTCTGTGCAGTCCAGTTCTAATAATCATCCACTATGCACAGAATCTCTTCATGTTTTAGACCAATTCCTGTTAGGAACCGTACCATCCCTCTTTATGCAGGTACTAAAAGCCTGCTACTGGCACCTTCTGGATGAAATTATGTTTAAACTAAATAATGTTTGTACAGTGTAACTCTGTAACATATTAAAAAATGTATTTTCCTCCGTCACAGCAGTAGCATTCGGTAGATAACAGCAGTCGGGTCTGTCACATCCAGTGATGTCCACGCATGAAAAAAAACATAAAAAAACTTTTGAGATCATGTACTCCCTCCACGACAAAATTTAAGACCAACTTTTAAGGCTTTAATTTTAGATACATGAATTTAAGACGTTTCTTTAAGGATGTGCGGATTCCCTGGTGAAAGAAGGCAGCTGTTACTCGAACTATGAAGTACTTTTATGAGGAATAATTTTACATCATTTCTGTAATCAAGGGTGGAAAAACTAAGACGGCAACTACAGGATCTGAAAAGAGAGGAAAAAAACGGCGAGACGTAGAAGCAGCAGCCATTAACTTATTTATTATACTGAATTTTACGAAAAGTAAAAGTAAACAGTATTGTACATGTTTAGTCTGTAACCGGATGGTTGGTGGTTTTTGAAAAAGTACTCCACTGTACACAAGGCTGATGACATTACAACCTCTTTAAATTCCCACCTTTTGATTTGTTTTTAAAAACACCCAAAAGCAGACGGCGTGGACGCTCCGGCACAGACACACCGAAGTAAGGCGGACATGATGGTGGACGACCCCTTCACTGCCATGGAGGTTCAGGAAAAAGGTGGGAGCAGTGGTTCTACTGGGATATACTGAGGGCTGGAGGAGGGGGAATGTCAGCCAATTGTTGGGGTTTCTGCAGCTTGATTAGCAAATTCAAAATCCAAACATTTTCTTCTTGTCACATGAGATGGATGGAAGGTTAAATCCAACATTTACATGAAACATCAATACTTCCAGCTAATAACTCCATCTTGACTAAGTCCTGGGGTTGATTTTAGAAGTATAGGTGCATGCACAAGTTCACAAAAGCACTGATATCCAACTTAAGATCTTTCCCTAATAATTATCTGACTGAATATGACGACGTCAGAATAAACTTTGTGCTTATCTAGCCACAAAAATCAGCTTCTTCAAGTTAGCAGAAAACCGAACAGCCCTGAATGTGACACTCGGGCTGAAAACACCTTTTCAATCGGGTTATAAAAAACAACAAGCAATAAATAAATCAAGGCATTTCCCACAAGTTTTTAATCCGTCAGCTCGGATAAAAAGAACCTTTCCATAAACAGAAACATGTCATAATGACAGAAACAAGTCATTTGGACTGCAGTTCTGATCTATAATACAGTGGTGATCTTTAACTGACTACAACTGTATATATATATTTATAAAATGATAAAGCGCTGCTGCAGTATTTCAGATGTTTGCTGTGTAAAAGCTAACTGTCAGAGAGAAAAAGTCTAAACAAACAGACAAAAAAAACAAAACAAAAACACATCTAATCTTCGGTCTGGAATGGAAACTTCAACAGTAAATAATATTTAGGTTGATTTAGATTTGATGATATCTTACACCTCACAGGGCTGCGGAGGCAAGAGAGCAGCCCAATACTTCAATGGAAACTCAGCAACAGGAGTCCACAGTGTTGGCCCCTCCGCCCTCTGAGGTGTCCTTTGAGGGTCCCTGACGGCCCTCTGGGTGTGACTGTTTGGTAAGTGTGGAGGATGCTGCCACCGTCACCCAACAACAGGAGCAACCCTGGGGTCAACATGGGGCCCCCAGGATACACAAAAGCCTTGATTCTGGGGACCCACAGTGGTTCAGATCTGGGGCGGGGTTCAGAAAGGACGATGGACAAATTGCTGCAAGATGTCAGGGATGTTCAGCTGCAGGGTGACTGAGGGGGGGATGTGTGGGGAGGGGTTCTCAGGGCAGTTCTGATGGGAAGGGGCTGGCGTACGCGTGGCGCCGATCCAAAACTAGAAGGTCTTCCTGTGGATGGCACGCGCTCTGTCTTCTTCATATTCCCGCTTGGACACCCACATCTTCTTAAAGGTGTCCAACGACGCCAAGATGGAGCCGCTGCAGGAGGAGAGAGAGGAGGGGGGGAGGGCAGAGTCAGCAAACAAAAACATCCATCATTTTTACCACGCTCTGACTTAAAATACAAACACAAATTATTCCAAACAGTCATTATATCTCATACAAAATGAAGCTGAATGGAAAAACAGTGTGAAAAAAATCCAACAGAGATGAAGGCAGCAGCCAGTAACAGCAAAGTTCTACTGAACCACAGCTGGGTGCTTCATTTGTGAAACAGAGCAGAAGTAAATGTTGACTTCACCATTACTACCCACTTTTTAGGTTAATAGACGTAGTTAAAATGGAAAAAAAATAATTCACAAAAATTGAAAATGAAAAAAAGTATAATTCTGGGAGAAAATAAAACGGAATTTGGACAATAACAACATGGATTTCATTTGGCCCGAGATTAATCTCTGCCCATTAATCTGGGCAGGGTTAGAGGATGCGATAATCTTAGAGGTCTCACCCGATCCATGTGGAGTACAGCCGTTCCTGGGGAGCAGAGATCTACAAGACAGAAGAAGAAAATACAATGAGAATGTAAAAAACCCCAAAAAAAACAGAAATAAAATTCACATTTCCACGTCACATTAGTATGGATACTGAAGAATAACCTAAACTCCCTGTTGGCTCTCACAAAACCTTCTTTGATTCAAAAGTACATGCTGGTGATTTTGGGGCTCTCGTTCCCTCTCTGATGTCAGATGTTCTCTGTGTCTACACTGAAACATCTCATTCTCTCCCAGGGAGGAAACAGCCTGTTAGAGCTGGGAGTCATTCAGTTACACCATCATGTGACCTTGCAGCAAACATCCATAACAACAGGCTGAAGCAGAGTTGGATGGTAACTAGTTACATTTACTCGATTACACTTAACTTTTTTGGAAAAAAAAAAAAAAGTCAACTTTTAGGAGTATTTTTACTATGCTATACTTTTTACTTCTACTTGAGTACTTTAATTATGGAGTATTTCTACTATTACTTGAGTGACATTTCTGGATTCTTTATCTGATGAATGAAAAACAAACATGTTTTAAACAAAATTCACCAGACACACACCTGCAGTTTCTGTTAAAGTTTCATAAGTTTTTTATTTCTGGTTACTTGTGTAAATTATTCTCATTTTCATCCTTAAAATACCAAAATTTTCACTTATATTTTAGTCCATCTGATGATGTCATTTTAAAATCTAAAATAATTTGAACATTTACTCAGTACTTTTGAGCTGAGCTTTTACTGAAGACTTTTTTATTCTGACTTGAGTCGTTTCTTGGACGGCTCCTGTTTACTTTTACTTGAGTGAAAGTATGTTGAAGTAGTACCACTCTTACTTGAGTGCAATGTGTGCGTACTCTGTCCCCCTCTGGTCTGGAAACAGAGCAGCTGCTTTACTCAATGCATGACCCATTTAGAGGCAGCTTGGTGTTTCAGCAATCCCAAAGAGAATGAAGGATGTGCAGAAGAGCTCGATCCCGACAGCAGGAGGCGGACCTACCTTGATCTTCACGTCTTTTGGTGCGAGCTTTTTGACCTCAGTTAGTAGCCTCTCTCCAAACCCTGACAAGAGCCACAGAGCCAGAGAATCAAACAGCAGTCCAGAAGTTTGGAAGAAACTCAAGTCTCACAATGTCTTTGTTCAAAAGCTAGGAGGAAGTCTGTGGATTTTATCATATATTTATGGTATATTGCGCTTCCTTAATGTACATGTGCTTCCATGTTTGCTTACTCAGTCATCACTAACCTTTGATCAGTGTTGACCCCCCGCATAGTACAATGGTGGAAAAGAGCGTGCGCCGCAGGTCCATGTCAGACTTCTGGATGGCGTATGCCAGGACCTCGTGGATTCCTGAGCTCTCGTCTCCGATCAGGTCGGGTCTGAACAGCAGCTCTGGGGCACGGAATCTGGCCGGTCCGATCTGACAACGGGACGGATGATTTCAGAACCGCTCTTTCAACATCCCCTCAGAACCGTCACAGTCTCTGCTGGACTTACATTTAAAGTGCTTCCATCAGGAAGGACATACTGAGCCTTCTCCGTTTCTAAAGTCTCATCCTTCTGGGGGTTCAGGGACAGGTAGCAGGCTCTCTGAGCAGCGGCAGAAACACCAGATTAGACGCTTTCTCAGCCCAGAGGAGGAGTGTTTGTGTAACGGCCGTCCCCACCTCTTTGATGGTGCGCACCACCTCAAACTCAGCTGATGTGTTGAAGTTGTAGCCTTCCTTGCGCAGCAGCAGACGGAGGTATCGGGAGACGTCTCTGCCGGCGATGTCCACACGCATGATGGAGTGTGGGATGGCGAAGCCCTCGTAGATGGGCACCACGTGGGTCACACCGTCACCAGAGTCCAACACCACCCCAGTGGTGCGGCCGGTGGCATATCTACAGCATTAAACACGGGTACAATGTGAATCTGCACCGACAGACAGCAGCTGGTGAGACTGCCCTCTACATGCAGGGCGGAGTATGGCAGGTAAATGTTACATTAAATTAAAGGACAGGGAACCTTGGACCTCACAGTCTGAGGACATAAACCTGTTAACAGTACAGATGATATTTTTTAGTCACTTTTATGCTAACGGAAACTCATTCTGTCAAGCTTCTCCTGTTTCACTCAGAACATGAACTTGCCTTCAAGAATAAAGATAAAAAAGATTGGATATGACATTCTGGTTCCAAACAGACAAGTGATAGTGTCAGTGCCCCAGCTGACTGTACGTGGCTAGAATGATGAATCAGCATCCAGTGTACATCAACTATATAGATGAAAACTTTAAAATTCAAAACACAAAGTTGTCAGGAAGGATTATTACAGCGGTGTTACAGCCAGGCTGAGAAAAAAGAATGTAATTATGAGACAAAAAGTCATACAAGAAAGAAATAGAAGAAAAATTGTACAATAAAATGCTGTGATATGAGAATAAAGTTATTCTCATATCACAGCATTTTTAATAAATTATTACAGCATAATAATAATCAAAATACCAGAATAAAGTCCTGTGACAAAAAAAATAAATAAATCAGGCCATTATATTAATAAATAAATAAAAATATGAGAAAAAAAATTAATTGAAATGATACAAAAACAACTATTATTATAACTTTATTCTCATATCACAGCACAAAAATTATTATGATACAAGAATAAAGTAATATTACCAGAATAAAGTTGTAATATTGGTCAAATGAAGTAGTAATTTTATGATCCCTGCCACATGAGAAAGATTAAAAAAAACAAAAAACAAAATGAAAAATGCTGAGCATCTTGTGAACTTTAACTTCATGAGCAGAACGCTGAAGTGACTGGGGAAACGACTGCGGAAACAACTGAGTCCATTTAGAAGGAAGAACCACGATTCATTTGAGCCGTCAAAGACCTGCTACCATTAAAGCCACTTTTTTCCAGTGATTTTACAATTTTCTTCTGGTAATATCGTGTTTTATTCTACTATTATTTATAATTTTATTATTGTCATTTAAAATAAGTAAATAAATAAATAAATAAATAATCTCTCATTCCGGCCCTAGATTACTGAACTGTAAGACATGAAACTAAACGGACTGGGGACGCAGCGGTTCTTACAAGCTCAACACGGCCTGCATGGAGATGAAGAGAGCAGGAACGTTGAAGGTCTCAAAGAAGATCTCTGCCGCCTTCTCTCTGTTCTTACTGGGGTTAAGAGGAGCCTCAGTCAGCAGCACAGGATGCTGGCAAACAATCCAAACACAACAGGATCAGCCGCTGCTCAGGAAGACCTCTGTGAAAACACACGCACACCCCAGAGTGAAGCTCACCTCCTCTGAGAAGGTCTGCAGCTGCTCCTTGGAGTAAACGTACTGCCAGATCCTCTCCATGTCGTTCCAGTCGTTCACTATCCCATGCTCCATCGGGTAGCGCACCGACAGCAAGCCCCTGTGCTCCTGAGGGACACACACAGATGACAGGATGAACCAAAGAGTCTTCATATTTGCAAAGTTGACTCTTTTAATGCATTTCTAATGGAAGATTTAGTACAACTTTGCATTAAAAGTGTTATTTACCAAATACAGTAAAGTTGGCCACTTTAATAGACTTTTAATTCAACTTTACATTCAACGTGTCACTATTTGCCAAATGACACTTTATGACAAGTCATAATTCACGACGACTCCTTCATGTTCATGACAGGTGTTGTGTCAGTCTTATGCACACCCCTTCAAATAAAGTGTTACCAAAAAGAGCTCTCCAAGAACAGGGTGAAAAACGACACGACAAAGAAAGGAAGGAAGGCAGAAAGGAGGAAAGAAATGAAAAACGAAAGAAGGAAAAGAAAGAGAGAGAAGGATGAAAAGACAGAAAGAGCAGATAGATGGATAGATGATGTTGAGGCAGTGGATAGGGAACACAGTCTGGAAATATTAAATCTCTCCACACTCCAGATTGATTTTCCTCTGCTGGTTCCACGCGGTCCTGTCCAGTGTGCCGTACCTCTGCCTTGGGTCCGATGAACAGATCTCCCTCCAAGGCTCCAGCCATCACGCGCACATGCTTGGGACGTCCCACACTGAATACACACAGTAATGCTATTAAAAACACCACAACCAGACACAAAAAGGCCTGAGAGCACATTACATTACAA
The DNA here is from genome assembly GCA_010277015.1 of Poeciliopsis turrubarensis. Lineage (NCBI taxonomy): Eukaryota > Metazoa > Chordata > Actinopteri > Cyprinodontiformes > Poeciliidae > Poeciliopsis > Poeciliopsis turrubarensis. The sequence goes on from VMRN01000219.1 coordinate 182,273, forward strand.
AATAAGTTGGCGGTGTGACTCTACATCCACATGCCCAAGTCTGTCAGTTGAACATGTTCAAGCTCAACTCTGGAAACTAAATCTCCACAAGAGATCCACAAGAGGACACTTACTAGTTCGGGAAGCAGTATTTGGGAATCTGGTCACCAGCAAAACCAGCCTTTATGACCCCCGACCCCTAGAGAGAAGAAAAGGGATATTTCACCACGGTTCTGCACTCCTCTACGCTTCAGAAAGAGAGCGATCATGAGACTCAGCCACCAACAGTCACACACTCAGCCTGAAGGAACACTGAGCTTTACAGGAAACACTTTGTCCTTTACCGACTGCTTCAGCTGGACTCTTTTGTGATTTGAGATAAACCAGCTATAAATGATCATCTTCTTATGTCTCTAAACTAAAATATCAAACATGCAATTTGTTAGGAGTACGACTCTGCATCAAACTGATTCAAATTCAAGTTGTAGTTACATTTTTCAGGAATTGAACTACAACAAAATGTGTAATACAAAAGACAGTGACTATTAAGTTCCACAAAAAAAGGCAGCTGCTATTTAGGTATAGCCACTATATTTAGGCTATACCTAAATAAAATGGCTGGTAAATTAACAATTGCTGTGAAAAGAAAATTATTTTGACAATTAAATGCTATTACTGATCAAGGAGGTTGAACTGAGCTTATGAAGTAAATCATCTCAACAGTCTCAGAGTGTCAGCATTGTTGTCTGAGTTCAGCTCTGTACAGGTAACTGCTAGGATTCAGAAATACTGTCTGATGCCGAGTTAAACGCGTCTGTTTCTGACTGGATGACAGTATGGAATCAGGTCCTAGTCATCCTAGAAACCAGCATGTCCTGAGGATGACCCTGTTCAACAGGACCAGCTCAGAGCATGCACTGCAGCAGAGTCCTGCCACACTATTAAAAACCTTCTAGTCTTCACAGGCGTATGAGTAAAAGACTAGACTGCTTTTGTTTTGAAGGATATTTTCTATGAAACCTTTACAATTCCAATACTGTTAAATGAAAACACCTCAGGGTTTGATGAAATGTCTCATTTTTCATTCCCACCCAGTAAAATCTGACTATTGTTGGTCTAATATGTGTACACAGGGTGCTTCCTAAAACAGTGTTAGCTTTTAGCTTCCGTTGAAACCTGTGGATAACTGAGTTCCTCATGAAGTTATTCATATGTTCCTGTATCTTGCAGAGCTGAATGAAGCCTTTTACAATGACTCTACCCGATAATAGTACACACCGCTACAGCTAACCGGTTAGCAGCTTTAGCTCCCGTCGCTTCTACATGAAGCTCCAGTTATTCTTAACTGAAGCTTGTACTGGTAGCATTCCAATAGGAACATTGGGAAGTTGTGTGTGGAACTGGTGCTCAGGAAAAAAACGTCCGCCCGTGGATTTTCCCCTGTATATTCGCAGCTGTAACACAAAGGTAATGTAGGCTAACGGCCATTACCAAGCGGCCTTGGTTTGGGTGTGGATGAATGACATCATCATACTTACATTATCAATAACCACCGGCTGGTTAGCTAAAATGTCATAGGACTCCATGACGGACAGGGTTTTTCAGACACGTTCCTAGCGATCCGCGAGTGTCACCGTCTTCGTTTAGTGTTGTAAGCATGTAAAAAAATAACGCCCTGTCACTGTGCAGTCCGCCGCCGCTGCTTCTGCCTGCTGCCTCCCCACAACAACAAACGCAACACCACAGCGTCCGCGTGACTGACCGTGACGACAGCCAATCAGGTTGGGGAAAGCTTTTGACTGACAGCAAATGTAGCCAATAATAATGCTTAATTCGACGGCTGCCCATCAGCGGGAGCAGTGGCTTTTATGAACCAGTGGAATCTAGTGTTTTAGTACTGCTGCTGTTGCCTGTCCATAGATAACGAGGAATGCTTTATGTATATATATTTTTACCGGATGTAAAAGATTACTTAGCGCAGATAAGGAGATGAATATCCTCTGACTGAAGATTTTCTGTGATTATGTGTCAGTAAGATGATCCTCTGGGATGTCTATAATATTCTTGATTTAATGAAGAATGAAATCAAGAACCTGATTAAGTTATTGGCGCTCATTATGCTGATGAAAAGATTACACATCAGAGTTACAGAAAGTCTGCAGTATTTTTCTGCAGGCACTGAAGGACATACGTTTTTAAATGCAAGAAGCAAAGCTTTGTGAAGTGAAGTTGATAGGAAGAAAGTTTTTTTTTCATAGTAAATCAGAATCAGCTTTATTTACCAACTTTTTGCCTTCAAATTTGACTTTGTTTCCTCTTCGTTCTCAATAAAGACATTCGAAATGTCTTCATTCTCTCACAAACGAGAAATTAAAAATCATCACAAAATATTATCAGTACCTAGACTTTTGTCCAAAACAACAACAAGAAAACACTTGAACTGCTTTGAATTAACTTACTCTATAGACAAATCAAAGATGTTTTCGAAAATTTCTTGATCAATAGCAGGCAACTAGGTTTTATAAAAAAAATGGCAGTAAAATAATAACTAAGGAGTCAAAACACGTCTTGACTTCTTTACTTGGTCCACACTAAATTCGCCTCTGCAAATAGATTCTGACGCTACTCTTTACCCAAATTTTTCGACATTTTATAATTAATCTGAACGCATCAACAGACGTCACATACCCTTGACCAATCAGGCAGCAGCTAAAGGTGAAACTAGAGAAGCAGCAAAACACAACACGTCGGCTGTAACAGTGGAAAGGTTTTCTGTATGACAGGTAGGCAGCGGTTTAACAGTGTCGCAAAAATGGTTCGCTGGGTCATTTTTAGAGATATTTGTTTACTATATTCTCTCCTTATGACATTCGCGGTTTGTTAATTATATTTGGGTAAAGTTGTAGTAGCCTCCGTTGCTAACCTTGTTAGCTGTAGCATGACAGCGCTGAAGTTAGCTCTCGATCTGTCACTTGATTAAAAAGGGCTGTTCACTGACGAAGCTAAAGTTGGTTTCCAGTTCTAGCTTCCGATTCGGAAATGGCTAAAGGGCGATTCCACCTAATTTTTCACTACCTTCCGCATCTTTAATCGACTCTGGTTTAAAAACTACAACACCGAGATTCTAAAGACATTGACTGGATTATTATGCCCTAATAGCAGAATATTTAAAACTATGTTTGTGATTTATTACACTTTTTTCTGATTTATGAAACTTCACTTAACAGACTGCTGCTGAGGATCTTTCCTTCCAACAGCCATCACCATCTGCAATAACTCTTACACCAACATTTAATTTCCAATTGGGATTAATAATCAATTGAATTATAATTGAATTAGATTTTTTATTTTTAAATTGCATGGAGCAAGTGTGAATAGTAATCTAAACTGTAGTGAAGCTTCATAAATCACATAAAGGTTTCACAAATCCCAAACATGGATTAAAATATTCTGCTATTAGAGCAGAATAATCTAGTCCAGGTTTGAAGACTATAGGTTTTGGAATTAGAGCAGTTCTGATATGCGCTAGATGAAAAAAGGGTAAAAATTGCATTTAATTTGCACCTGGAGAACTGGAGCTGGAGCAGTTCTAGTACGATCCAGATGGTAAAATCAACCTTCATTGAAGTTTCACAAATCAGATAAAAGTTTCAAAAATCACAAACATGCTTCTAAATATTCTGTTATTAGATCAGAATAATCCAGTGTGAGTTTGAAGAGTCTCGGTATTGTAGTTTTGGAGCTGGAGCAGTTCTAGTATGATCCAGATGGAAAAAAGTGGCAAAGTCAACTTTTATTGAAGTTTCACAAATCAGATAAAAGTTTCAAAAATCACAAACATGCTTCTAAATATTCTGCTATTAGAGCAGAATAATCCAGTCCAGGTTTGAAGAGTCTAGGTGTTGCAGTTTTTAAACTAGAGTCGATTAAAGATTCGGAAGCTGGAATTGGAAATTAACTTCAGCTTCGTTGTTCACCGTTTCTAAGAATTCTGGAGTACGTTTGATTAACTCAAAGTCAACATTTAAAAGACTTAAACTAGTCAAACCTCTGAGAAAAGATCCTACCTTGGTGACAGACTGGTAAAATCATAGCAAGATCTGAGAGCTTTTTATGCTGTAGAAAACACAGCAGATCCCAACGCTCCTAAGTACGGACGTAAAACTATTTACTTAGCATGTTTTGAGATGATAATTACAATCTGCTTCAACAAACAGAAAAAAAATAAGACAAACGAAAGCAGACTTTAAAAGATAAATTATAAGGTTTTTTTGGCAGCTATTTTTTAGATTTTGATTTTCTGATTACTGTGTGCAGAAGAACCAGAATTACCATTCCCAGTGACTGAGATAATTGAGTTATTGTCTTCCACTAATGTCGATGTTAATATATTCTTGCCTTCAAGAAGAAAAGATTCATTGTATGCAGTAAATTTACATCTAAAAATGTGACCTGCCCTGTTCCAGTAGCTTTAAGATCAACTTAACTTTATTGCCAGCAATAACTCTGTTATGTGTGCTTTTGTTTCCCAGGTTCTTGCTGGAGTCAGATGGGTCCATCAGAACCTGTTAAGTAACGTCATGGCCCTGACAGAGGAGCAGTCTGAGAAGTAATGCTCCTTTTCATTCTTCATTTGAATATTTTGTAGAATCTGAGCAAACCCTCACCACACATTATATATCAACAGACTTTATCTAAATAATTTCTAATGTTGTAAAAAAAAAAATGCTTAAATTTTATCGTATTACTTTGAGAAAGTTGTCTTACGCGTCTCTTGAAATACAACCGCCACCTGTAAGAACAGCTTCTGTATCTTGTGCTTAAAAACATCCTTGTCTTTTAATACATTTTCTCCAAACTGATCAGCCATTTTCTGTCTTAGCATATTTTTGATTATTTAAAATATTTTCTAAGTGATTATCTGAACATTGTTAATGTTTTTTTAGTAACTTAAAGCATTTTAAAAACTCTTGACACTTTAAAAGTATTATGTTATTTCCTCATTAAATCCATATCTGGAGTGTTTCTGTGATATATTTTTTATTTTTCTTCATGCTCCTATTGTTGTACAGGCTTAACAGAGAAACGTTATGTTGCTGAAGGGGGATTGTGTTAAAGAGCAGGAGCTTCTTAAAGAGACAGAGGCCCATTTCAAAGTGTTAATTTGCAAAGTGAAATTTCTTTTCAGTAACGTTTAACATAAACAGCATTTTTATTACAACTAAAGGCAACGTATTTGTCTGATTGTTGTATAATTGGCACTATGGGCCTGGAAAATACATAGTAATAATAATAATACTGCCCTTTTATTGGCCGTAAATGGATTATCCAGTACTAAATTATTGTACTAATATATAAACTCTGAAGTATAAATGTTGTCAGTGGGTGGTTAAAATATTTTCAGATATGTAAAATAATTTTTGATACTTTCTCTGTAGTTTTAAGAATCTTTGTGGGATATTTCAAAAGTATTTAGCAGGTATTGATTTGACTTTGTGTGTTAAAATGCCCTTATATTTACTTATGCCAGAATTAGTTTCTTCAGTTCTTCAGGTCAGTTCATGTTCAGGTTGCACCCAGCTTAATGTGTAATGCTTATAAATTTACTGATTTTCTCCGTATAAATCTTTAAACACAGCTGGCCTCTATGTGAAGCTTTGCTGAGTGTGTGTGTGTGTTTGCAGACACTGCTGGGTGTGTTTCGCCACTGAGCGGGACGACCGCGGCGCAGAGTGGGTGAGCCCCTGCAGGTGTAAAGGCTGCACTAAATGGATCCACCAGTCGTGTCTGCAGCGCTGGCTGGACGAGAAGCAGAAAGGAAACGGCGGCGGTGCCGTTAACTGTCCGCAGTGTGGCACCGAGTACTGCATCATTTTCCCCAAGATGGGTGAGGACTGGAGCAACCTTTGACTGGACCGTGCCATGTGTCAGGATCCTCTCTTGTAGTTTTTATCTAAAGAAAGTTGGAATCTGTATCCAGGCCTGGCAGAGCTTTAGAGCTTTTTCTAGCAGCTCAAACGTTTCCTCCAGCCCCCTACAGGCAGAAAAATGCAACTACAAGAGTTGAAGAAAGTTTTAGAATTTGAATTTGTACTCATATGCAACCCTACATGTAAATGATTGTTGTTCAGATCGCTCAGCTAAGATGCACAATTCTCAGTTTTTAGACACCGACAAGAAAGTAAGACAAGACAACAGTTGATCATTTGTGTTGTGTTCTGTGATGTGACTGACCTGGTTCTGTTCTGGCCCCCCAGGCCCGCTGGTGTACTTCCTGCAACAGGCAGACAGAGCCCTGTCCCGTGCCAGCCCCTTCGCTGCAGTTGGAGTGGTTGTTGGGACGGTGTACTGGTCAGCAGTCACCTACGGAGCCGTGACCGTCATGCAGGTGTGGTCAGGTGCATCGAGGAACCACTGAGCCATCACTGTCTGCAGCAGCCTCAGCTTTCTGGTTCCCCCTGCAGGTGGTGGGGCATAAGAAGGGTCTGTTTGTGATGGAGCGGGCTGACCCTCTGTTCCTGCTCATGGGCCTGCCAACCATCCCGGTGCTGCTGGTCCTGGGAAAGATGATCCGCTGGGAGGATTACTTAGTGAGGCTGTGGCAGAGATACTCCTATAAACATGGCCCTTCATCAGGTGTGTAACACGTTATCTTCCTTGCTCAGCCCCCTGTGACACGTTGATCCTGGCTTTGGTTTGTAGGTCCTTCTTAAAAGGCAGTATTATTTATTTTCCAGGCACATGGTGCCATTTTATACCATAATTAAGTAACTATGTTAAGTTCTGTTGTAAAAATGATGCATGTCAAATGTGACTTAAAAGAAAATTGACTTCAGAATTCAACATCTTGGGCCTCCAGTTGTTTGAAAATGTCTTATATATGTAGGCCTGTCGCGATAAACGATAAGTCAATTAATCGAACGATAAATTAAAACTATCGACCTCATTTTAATTATTGAGTATATCGTTTCTTCCTGCCTTTTTCTCTTACTGTTGATGACACTGAATGAAAAAAGGCTCAACTCCGGTGCTCTCCACTTCCTCACTTCCTCACTTCCTTAGTGTAATGCCCAGCGCGTGCTGCACGATCTTATGTCGCGGATTGTCGGCTCATTATCAAAACCTGAGAGACACATTAGCCGACAGAAATCCTCGGTATAACGGTTCGATCAAAACCATGTAGTGTCCAACAATGGACACAAAATAATAAATCCAGTTCACTAATTTTGAAACCAGGCATTAATCAATTCCTTACTACAATCTACCTGCAATGCATGTGGCTAGTGTCAGTCCTGACTGAATGAAAATCATTTAACTATTTATGTCACGTTAACGAAGAACAGCTGAAAAGTTACCGGGTTTTCTGGTAGAAATTTCGCTCCAACTCCTCCTCTAGTTATTTATATTTTCTTTGCACGAACTGTTGAATAAACATTCATGTTGTTTCCGATGTCTGCTGGACTTCGGGTTGCGCCGTGTCAGCTGTTCGGGATTCCCTCCGTGTTTCCCCTCAGAAAGCAGGAGGAGAATCCGCGCTTTCTGATTGGCTACCAGTCACATTCAACAGGCCGCGTCACTCTCCCAGTCTGGGCAAATCCTTGATTTAGATCGGAGCGGCACAACGATCTACCGTAACACACAACATTAGTGACAATCTCAGAAGGAAGAACGTTCTAAGATAGTCATTCGGGGTAAAAAATCTAGTAGTTTGAAATATTGCATCAGGCAGTCGGATGTCTTCTCTATTTAAATCTAATGATTACTGAAGGGCAATATACAATACAGACTTCATGATCTGCACTCTTTTGGTTGAATGCAGTATTTATTTCCACTTTGGCTTTATGTTGTTTAGTTTTTATTCAAGTACATTTATTGTTGATGGAGACTAAGAATCTATTTTATTTTTGGTTTTGGTTGTTTTATTTATTTTGTGTATCAGTCCCAGTGTTATGTGTTCTTTTGAAAGTAAAGTGTATCTATCTTTGGCAGGAAATCGCATGTATTATTACGTAATTTCCATTAAATCAATGTAAAATGTCTTGAAACAATATTATCGTTTATCGCAATAATTTTTTGAGACAATTTATCGCCCAGCAAAATCTATTATCGTGACAGGCCTATATATATGACGTAGAATAAATTAGAATTTGGAATTTAATGCCTTGAAATTGGGCCTCTGTCTCTTTAAGAATCTCCTGCCCCTTCTGAAACTCCCCCTTCAGAAAGTCATCACAACATGGCTTCTCTATTAATCCTTTAACATCGTTTTTAACAGCATTGCTCTGAGACGTAGCTCCTATAATCAGCTTAGCAGATCCACAGTTCCACCAGGTGTTTGCTAATTGCTGCTGGCTAGTCTGAAGGAGATGAATGGAGGAGGACTGCTCTCTGCTCTGAGAGGCAGAAGCTTGGAAGCTGCAGCTCTGAGATTCAAAGATTTTTCAAACATATATGAAAAAACCAAGGCAACACTCTTGGCATATTTTTGATGAAGGAATAAAATTATAACATGATGTCCAGCTCAATAAAGTCATTTACATAATATTCAATATCAGCTTCCTAAATGGCATTTCACTCAGTGGGAGCCTCAGTTCTACTGGTTAGATTTTTAACAGCACATTCTGTTAAAAATGTGCTGTTAAAACTGTGTGTGTATGCGTGTGTGTGTGTGTGTGTTCGTGTGTGTGTGTGTGTGTTCGTGTGTGTGTGGGTGTGTTCGTGTGTGTGTGTGCTTCTCTTCAGGTGGTGGCGGTTATCTGCCGCGTCTGCGTGCAGAGGGGCCTGGCGCTGGAGACCACCTGTCTGTATCCAGAACTCTGTGTGGGGCTCTCATCTTTCCCTCCATAGCCAGTCTGGTGGGACGGCTGCTGTTCAGACGGGTTTCCTCCAACCTGCAGCGCACCATACTGGTGAGTCCACCTGGGAACTGGGGGATTCCCAGCACAATGCATTTCATCTTAATGCAGCATGGGATGTTAGAGCAAGGATGGAATTCAATAAACAAAATGGAATCCACTATAAAATCCGCTAGAATTTTGCAGAATTAGCGGATATCTGTGAGAAGGGAAGGACATGCAGTAGTTTCTGTCGTTTTGGTTTATTCTCCTGCACCCGCTGTCACCCGGTGAGGAGCAGCTCTGCTCTCCACACAGACAGAATAAACCAGCCAGCCTTGGAATAAAAACCTTTATGAAACACTGATAACTTCAAAAAAACCCCTCAAAGTCTAGCAAAAGGTTCAGGGCCAGCAAGTTTCATGAAACAAGAGAAACTTTCTGTATGTTTTGTCAGCACACAGTTGACAGGAGAGGCAACGATACGACGACTCAGAAACAGAGATGAAGGCATCTGGCTGCAGCCAGTCACCTGCTAGCAGCAATGTTCTGTTGAACCACAGCTGGTTGCTTCATTTGTGAAACAAAGCAGAAGTGAATGTTGGATATTGATTTTCTAAATATTTGTCATTTACACCATTATTACCTACTTTGTGGGTTAATAGGAATGTTTAAAATGGAATTCAGAAAAATAGGAATTTGAAGAGAATAAAAAAAGAATATTAAAAATTTTACAACAGCTAGACATTAAAATGTTTACCTGGCCATTTTTGCTAATTAATTCAACCTCAATCAGATTGTTTGCTTTATTCTTGTACAACTTTGTGCTCAAAATATTGACTTTGTTGCCAATATTACAACTTTATTCTCATGATATCATGACTTTATTCTTGTCATTTTATTTCTCCTCAGTATGGCCCTAATGCCTTGTTGTGTATCCAGAACTATTTCAGCTCTTGTATGAATTTTCTCTCAAGGCTTTTGTTTTCTATATCTCCTCCCATCTGTCTCCACAGGGGGGCATTGCGTTCGTGCTGATCAAAGGCATACTGAAAGTGTATTTCAAACAGCAGCAGTACATCATGCAGGCCAACAGACACATCCTGAACTATCCGGAGAGCCACAAGAACCGACCGGGCAGCGAGGGAGAGGACAACACAGAGGACAGCGGGAACGAGTGACCGCTTGTCCCCC
>VMRN01000219.1:196358-208149 GCA_010277015.1 Poeciliopsis turrubarensis
ATTACCCAGTTCTACATCACCCAGTTCTACATCACCCAGTTCTACATCACCCAGTTCTACAGTCCTTCAGTGACTGTAGACTTTAAAATACTGCTGGTAGTTTATAAATCACTGAATGTTTTAGCGCCACAATACATTAAAGATCTGCTGGTGTTGTATCAACCTTCCAGACCTCTATCTAATTTATAGATTATACATATTTTAAATTCAAATTCTTAAACAAGGTTTAGAAAGAATGTTATAAAAATATTACTTTTACAAGAGAAACTCCTGTGTCTGTTGAAAACAATATTAATGTAAGTGGTTTAGGTTTTGTGTGTTATTGGCAACAAAGAGGCTATAATCAGTTCTTTCTGTGGTGTTTGTGTAAAATTAGTAAAAAAAAAAGGACCTTCCTGTTTAGTGCCGGAACCTACAGCTCTGTGTTTCAAGAGGTGATTTGGCCCCAGCCACTGTTTACATCTGTGGTGCATTCAGGTTCATTATTGGAGAGTAAACTCAGGAACTGGTAAACAGGTTGCCCCTTTGTAAACAGAACCAGGATTCAACAGTTAGTCCAAGTACACCATAACAGAAACATGGTGGAGGGACGCACCGCTGGTTCCGCCGTTTCTGTCCTCTCCTAGGAAACCACAGCTTCCTGTTGTAGCTCTGTGTTTACGAGGCTGGAGGAGGAGGGCCCTGATTGGTGGTTTGTGGTGAAGATGCAACACCAGAGGGTCCTGCACCAAGGTCAAGGTTGGAAAAGAGTATAATTACCTCGCTGGGTTTCATTTTTACAGAGTCAAAAGCAAACATGCCATTATATATCAGACCGCCACTCTCTCCAAATAATAACGATGCCGACGAGATTAAATGACGTTTTTATTTCACTGAATTGTTTTCCTGTTGCCAGTTTTGCAGCTTTCTTGCATTTTGCTTTTCTGTTCTTGAAACTCGCCATGCTCACTGTTTGACAGAACATTATTTAATCAATCAATTTATTTGTATTGAGCATTTCAGCGACAAGACAGTTCAAAGTATTTTAAAACCAAAGAGTCCCGCTTGAAGTTATACCAAGATACAGGTTAATGATGTCTGAGGCTTTTAAATTCACTTGATTTTCTGAGAGGATTTGTGATTTAGATCCTCTTTATATGAACCACATCACACAGCGGAGCTATGTGGGCTAATACCAGGCTATCGATAGCCTGAAAGTGAAAGTTCAGTACAGAATAATAACAATAATAATAATACATAAAATATGAACATTTACCTAAGATAAGAAAGAAGTTAGCCTTGTAAAAACTCAACCTAGACTCTAAATAACACTGCAAAAATCCAACTATATCAAGTATTTGTGCTCTAGTTTCTTAGCACACTTGAAATAAGACAAGAATGACTTAAAGTAACTTTTCAGCCAGACAAAGGAGCTCAATTATGATGAAAAAATTACTGATAAAAAATGAGTTCTAGATGATTCTTTCACTTGAAACAAGACATTTCCCCATGTTATCAGCGAAATAGTAGAACACGTACTTTCTCATCAATATTAAATAATTAAGCTCCTATATGTCACTGAAAAGTTGCTTGTCGACTAGTTTTGTCTGATTTCAAGTGCACAAAAAGTGAACAAGAAACTCGAACAAAAATACTTGGTAAGACTGTGTTGAAAAACTGGAAACAAAAATCCAAACTAAAGCGTTTTTGCTGAGTTCTGTTCTTTGCTAGCAGTACATTTGAGCAGCTGGCTGGTGTCGCATGGAGCCAAACAGTCAGCTGAGCGCAGCGCTTCCTGCCAACACTGATCTGGCTTGGCAGGCTGGGCGTTATAGGAAGCTGGTGGGCAGACTGTCAGAGGCGATGTAAACGCTCCACTGTATACATGGCTCATTTAAATCAAATATCCGGCTCTGTTTATTTGAAAATGGTCATTTACGAACTGGGACCGACTCTGCGTGAATGGGGTCGTTATTCCAGGAAGTGCATGCTTTTTGAGGGACTGAACTTGTTTGGTACTGAAAACCACCAACTTCCACACAACCTACAAAAAAGGTTTTGTGTCAAAAGAGGAGCTATGATTTAAGAGGAGAAGGACCTTTTTAAAAGCTGTGTATTAGAACAACCAGAAAGAGTTTTTGTTTATCGGAGAGTAGATTCATGGAATGGATCGAATAATGAGCTCAAAAAGAGTACAAATAAAAACCATCTCAAAAAACTGCTTAAAATGGAGCATATTGGGAAATAATATTGGGAAATCAGACAAAACTAGTTGGGAAATATGTTGTATTATTTGTTTAGATTTGAATTTTTTTTCTTCTTTCTTGCTTTTAGTTTTGTCTGTTTGAAATAAATAAATAGATAAAAAATAAATGTTAGAGAAACCCTTTAATCTCCATGGCACTAGGATAAGGTGTGTGTTTTTTTTTTTTTTTTTTTTTTTTTTTCTTGATTATGTCAAAATTGCTTTATCTTGTAAAACTGCAATGAAAACTCTTCTTTTGCATCAAATGACTCGTGATGTCGCCCCACGACTCAAACAACAAAGAACTTGACAGGAAGTAATTGGAGGATCTTGGTGCTAAATGTTTCTTTAATGATTTATCACTTGAACAAACGTATTCATGTTTGAATCATGTTTCTTCTTTAATGGAAACACTGCAATTGCGTGGTTGTATTTTTTTGACATTAGTGGAATATTGACAAAGGTTTTTGCACATTAGTAATGGAAACACAGCTGGTCTCTCTGAGTTGTTCTCAGATGTTTTGACTGCAGTGGGATGAGCAGTTAGGTCGCTGGGCTCTGGTTCGTCCTCAGACACAGCATGGATTTGTGCTTTAATTGTACTTTGCTTAACAGGATTAAAAATTAACTGGTGCTGTAATGACAGCTGCCCATTCATATGTGAGATCACATGCAAAAGTGGGTCACAGTCATGGAACAAAGTCCGTCTGAAACACAGAAACATGAGCAGCACCTCTTTCACACAGTGACCGTCAAAAAATCTGCTTTTTATTGTCCTATTAGTCAGTTTGAGCTGATTTATTGCTGGTTTGTGTCTTTGTGCTTGGGCTATAAGTGTGTGTGGCTGTTTCTTTGTTGGGTTGAATTTGGTGCAATGTCACAATTTCAAACTCTGTCGATCTCCTGCTTTATGCTCCATTGGCTCAGGAGGCCATGCTACAAACACACACACACACGCACACGCACACACACACACACACACACACAGTATTTTTAGTATTTTTAGCTCAGCTGAACAATCGCCTCCCACTCAGAGATATGGAGCTTTAACAGGGAATGAAGCGCTCGTTTTTTTTTTTACTCGTAGCAGAATTTTAAAGAATAAAATTCTTGAAATCACAGAATTACTTTGATTTCTCAGTCCAGTTAAATTATCCACACAAATCTCGCCTGTGTTTAAAAAAAAAAAAAAAAAAATAAAAAAAAAAAAAATAACGGAAGTTGTCTTCTCTCCTCTGTTGTGGTGGAAATTCGGCATTAGATAAATAAGCTGTATTGCTGCACCTTCCTGCTCCTGACACTGTAACACAAGACTTCAGTGGCATGAAGAGGGTCTCATTATCTTTGGACATTATTTACAAAAAATGACTTAAAAGACACATTAAAGCATATGTTTTAAGAGCAGATGATGCCTTGAATGAATGAATGCATGAATGAATGTGCTTCATTAATCCTGGAGAGAAATTAAAACATTGGTTCTATGTGTGGTTTTAAAGTGCTTTATCAGTAAGACTTGGAAAGCTTGAATATTTGACATCCCACTGCATTAGTCTGGTGATCTGTTTTGTGAAGATTTATCCTCTTAAGCCAAGACACTCAAATGTTCATGTTCCAGTTATTCCACCTGCATAAACATCAGCTGGTCCAGCAATAAACTCAAAGCTGCTCAGACAACATCAGAGTCTCACTCTTGTATTTTTTTCTGTACTTCTGAACTGGGTAACTCCCAGTTCCTTTTATTCATAAAACTGAAACGCTCCAGTAACATGGAATTCAATTCACTTTGTTTGTATTGCAACAATTCACAACATGTCCACTCACTTTACCAAAAAAAAAAAAAAGTCACTTCCATCCACTTATTTCTGGCTTTAACCTACTGGTAGCTGTTTGTGTTTTCTTCCTTGTTGGGTTTGACTCCACCTTTTGATTGAGCCAGATTAGCTAAAATACTCTATTTCTGTTCAAGTCAATCTGTTGGTTCTGTTAGTCACAGGTCCTGTGTTCAGCTCTGATGCACCACAGACAAAACCAACAGTATTAAATGTTAATAACATATGGAGCTTTTTTGGGACATCTACTTTGTATGTCTGCTTTTGTAGCTAAAGACTTTTCTCTTTAGCTACAAAAGAGAGAGAGAGAGAGAGAGAAGGTGATGTGGCTTTCTGAACTCAAAGAGGGAACATTTTCGTCAGGCCAAATAAAGCTGCCCATGTAAACTCCACATTCCTGACTTTGCGGTGTGACTGTCTCAAAGTTCTGCTTTTATGAAGGGAGGAGGCTGCATGTGTTTGTGTGTTTTTTGGCTGAACGACATTGAGAGATCTGCACTTCAGTGGCTTTGAGTTTCACACACTCTTAGCTTAATACAAGAGAGAAAGTTGCTAAATGATCCATTGCCTCTGTTCATAAAAAATGACTGCATGTTAAGAATTAAAAATGAGTCACAGGCAGAAACAGAAGCATGTAACAGTTATATAAACCAAAGACGAAGAGCCTAAGCTCTACGTCCTCCTGCAACACGTAACTCAAGATGCTGTTTGTGGACTTGAGCGCGACCTTTAACACCACCAACATCACAAACTAACAAACAGAAGTTTAGAACTGCAAATATAGAAATAACCAATTAGACAAAATAAATGGAAATGAACAAAAAAAGGAGGTAAATGGATCGATTTAGGACAGAACCAAGTGGTGTCACAGCAAAAAATGAATTGTCTCTGTGGGTTATAACACTTTTCTTTAGAAAATTTGTTACTATTTTCATTTTCTCTAATATTGCTTGTTTTAATTAATGTAGGCTCATACTGATATTTTGGGTAGAAGTGGGAAAAAGAGGAAAACCACAACAAGGAACACGCCAGAACAAAGAATAAATAGATAAATTAATTCATTAAGGAAATACCAGAAGCTAACCCTCCATCTCACTGCAGTGGCCCCCAGCAGTGGCCCTCAGCTCCCAGCAATAGACCCCAGCTTCCTGACTGACTGGCAGTAACAGGTGGGGGTGGGGAGCTTCTTCTCTTAACAGCTGATTGGTCCAAACTCTGTGGACAAAGTGAAGAGCAGAACAAGCTGCTGGTTTGAACAGAATGGCTCTTCCCACAGAATCTGTCAGGTTGGGTTAAGCTGTAAAATTAATTTGGCAAACTGGTAAAGGCAAATGATACTAATTTACCCAAAGCTATCTAT
This sequence comes from Poeciliopsis turrubarensis, assembly GCA_010277015.1. Classification (NCBI taxonomy): domain Eukaryota; kingdom Metazoa; phylum Chordata; class Actinopteri; order Cyprinodontiformes; family Poeciliidae; genus Poeciliopsis; species Poeciliopsis turrubarensis. Next base: position 201,772 of record VMRN01000219.1, read on the forward strand.
AAAATTGTAACAGTACAGTTTGTCAATAAATCTTCCTGTAGATTACACTGAACTTTAAAAATGTTTTTTTTTCTGTCTTTGCACTGACACACATCTTTGAAATTGTCAGAGGAGTGTCTGTTTTCTTTAGTTCAGTGTTTTGACATATTTCAGGTTTTCTGAGGTTTCTTGTTTCTTGACTCCCAACCGTTGACCAATCACAGTAGGTTACTAATAGCCAAAGTCAGGCTTTTTAAAATTCCATTTTAAAATTCAATTCCCTCTCAGCTAAAACTGAGAGGGAACATCAAATATTTAGTCGTCAATAACTCTGCCTGTTTGTTGGAGCAGAGTTTTGTGACCAGATCTGCTTTTAAAATTGTCTTGGCTTTGCCGGGTAATGCTCTGGTTCTCCAGAGTCTGGGATTTTGGCTCTGGCCCCAGGTCTGGGTGGGTCCATTGAATGGTCTAAATGTGTGGTAGAACAGGAGCAGAAGTATGAGCTGGACTGTGAATGGCGCTTATGTGGATTTTCCTCACCAGCTTTCAGAACCATCCTCTGGCTGGTGTGAGAGGGATCCAAAAAATTCTGATTGGGTAACGGATGGCTCACTGACTCAGTCTTTGGCTGACCAGTTCAGTGACGGTTTCCAAGAAAATACCCAATTAGACAATGACGCACATAAGAGCCATTAGGTATCCTGTTTGTTTGTTTCTTTCCCTGATGAATGCACTGGATGTGCCTCTTTAATGGGGCAGTATTATGGTCTCTCCAGGCACATAGTGTCATTTTATGGAACAAACAAGTAACTATGTTACTTTCAGTTCTCATAAAATGCCGTACATATCAAACGTGACTTAAAAGAAATTTGACTTTGTAATTTAATGCATTGTAATTGGGCTTTTGTCTCTTTAAGATCCTCCTGATCTTTCTGAGACTCCGCCTTCAGGAAGCCATCACATCAACATCTCTCTTTTAACTCTTTAACAGTGTTTGCACCAGTGTTTCACTTTGAAGTAGCTCCGGTGATGAGATTTCCAGTTCTATCACTTGCTTGCTAATCTTTGCAGGCTAGTCTGAAGGAGCTCAGAGAAGGAGCTGTGAGGAAAAGGAAGCACTCAATGAGACCAAGCCTTTAGGAACCCCCAGATGGTTGCCATGAGAGATTAAAGAACATGCATGAAAGAATAAAAGTAACACTCCATGCATGCTTGTGATGAGGGTATGACATTATAACATGATGTAAATGTTAAGAAAAAAAAGTGGATTTCACAAAATACTGCTCATTTAGGAGTGCATAAAGAGATCGGGGTTTAATCTGCAGATTTGAGAATGTTGCAGTGAAGGAGTCGACCTGAAAGGTGAAGATAGGGAGGGTGGAGGAGGAGGAAGCTGATAAGGAGACTTTCCGGCAAACTCATCTTTCAAGGTTTCAACATTTCATGAGAAGGAGCATCCATCACTACTTACCTGGGAATATGTGGAGGACGTCCAAGAAGGGCTGGACAGATCTAATTTATTTGGATCTGTTAAATCTGAGGCCCAATCTCTGTGCCAGGGAGAAGGCAACAGATGGAAGGATGGATACATCCTATCAGTAAGAGATATGCAGTTTCTTTACTTAGATGTGTTGAAGATTGATTTTGTTTTTCCATCATAAAATGTGATGGAAATTATACTAAAATAAATGGAAATTTGTGGTGTGGCAACATGACAAGATATTATGGCGCACTTTTGTTGCGCCGTCCAGGGCAGCTACGACTGCAGCTGCGTTTGCATTCATCATGCAATCGTGCAATTTGACATTTCTGAAATAAATTCACTTAATGGAAACCAGGTCATTTTGAAAAACCCTCGGCTCGGTAGAGTTGGGTTTTTTGGCTGCATAAAACTTTTTGTTATTTTGCAAAAGCTGCAATGGAAACACTTCACACGATGAGTCATATGATCAACAACTTTCTTCATGGCACAAACCCATGAAGAAGAAGACAACAGGAAGCAGTTGGAGGAAGATGGCGTGCCATGTTTTTTAATGGCTCATCGTGTGAACAAACTTTTCACACATGATTTTTTAAAATTTTTTTATTGTGACTCAAATCTTATGGAAACACCGCACTTGAGAAATTGTGCTTTTTTGACATTAGCTTAACATTGACAGAGTTTTATGCACATTCGTAATGGAAAGCCAGCCGATGATGGCAGAGTCTGAAGGTGAGACACGCAGGAAAAATGGCCGTGTGGCACCAAATCCAGATTCTTCATCATTTTACTTTGAGCTGTTTCTCCTCTGTTTGTGAAATCTCATTTCTACTGTAACTGACTTTGTCATTTCAGTCGATGACGATCCCCTTTCTGAAAATGATGCGGGGCCTGCGCCCATCTCACCCACTCGCATGAATGTCTGACAGGAGACGCTGCTCTTCCTTTGTTTGGTGGAACGTCTCTCACAATACGGTCTTTGTGCTCTGTTGTACACTAACACTCAGCCGGAGGGAAACACTCACATGCATTGTTCACAGCCTGACACACTCAAACACACATTATTCCAGTACGCAGATGAATTCAGAGTACATCTGTTGCGTTCAGCCTGTGTGTGTGAGCTGGTGTTCTTAATGCTGCAGGGACAGAGATCTGTGATGAGTCAGATGGAGACTCACCTAACTGAGCAGGACGCAGCATCACAAAAACACCATTTTTTTTACTTTGCTTTAATGTTCTGCCTAAATGCCCCAGATGATAACATGAGATGACCTGAGGGAGTACATCTCATAGTCTAATAACTAGTTCTGGTCCCTTTGGCAACAAGTGTTCACATCACAAGTCCATGAGTCTTTTCCATCAGTGTGGAGCAATTTTGGACCTTTCTTCTTTCTGGAAATGTTTTAATCCCACTTCATGGTTGAGTTTTTAAATGCTATTTTTTTTTCTAATAAAGTTGAAGTTTGAACTTTAACTAGGCCATTCGACAACCATCATTTTGGTTTAAGTTGACCGTACGTTTTGAGCCAGTCTCCTGCTGCAAGATCTAATCCATGAAAGCGATCAGATTAATCAGAAGCCACGCGGCCTGAGGGGTGATTAATATGTTTGTTTGGTTGGTTTTTTCTTCAAACAGAAGACATGTTGTGTTCTTTCTGGTCAGCACGGTTTGTGGCCTTTTTAGGCAATTTTCTTCAGTCTGTCTTTGTGATTGTTGAATCATGAGCTTGAGCTCTTCAGTTCTTTAGATGTTGTTCTGGTCATGTTGGTTCTGAGGTCAATTTTCTCCATTTGTAGATCACTGTGATTCTGCAGAGTCCAAAAGCCTTAAAGCCTTCACTTTGCTCCAGGCGTCTCTCTGTTTGACCAGCCTGGACCTCACAGAAAATCACCTTTTCATGCTAGTCAGCTCAAATGAACAACCATGTAAAAAAAAAAAAAAATAAGATCTCATTTTCCCCACATAAATTGCTTCTCAGTCTAATGCGCCTAAGAACCCATCAAGTCACTGAACATAGGCTTGGAACAAATCAATGTATGAATGTGCCATAACTTTCCCCAGCTGAGCAGAAATGAAAAACTGAAGAGGAACGATCGAGAGTCAACGCACAGCTTCAGTTATTTTAGCTGGAAATTACAGATCAAGCTGAAATCTGGGAGCAGTGATGGACTCTGACCTGAACCTTCAGAGTCACATAAAGACAGTTACAGAGTCGGCCTTCTATCACCTGAAGAACATTTCCAGGATTAAAGGACTAATGTTTCAGCAAGATCTAGAGAAACTCACCCAGGCGTTTATCTTTAGTCGCACTGATTACTACAACAGGTTGCCGAACAAATCAATCCCCCAGCTGCAGCTGATCCAGAACGCTGCTGCTGGAGTTCTGACTAATCGACTCAACGCCTCCTGTAGATCAATCTAGACATCCATAAATGCAAAAGTCTGGATTGTGAATTTAGGTCCACTTTCAAAACACACATCATGACATGTATAGCGTTTTGCCCTAATAAATGTAAGTGTCCTTTGAAAACAGCTGTTTGTTATTCGTATTTATCTCTGGCTGATATTGAAACTTGTTTGACTAACTGAAACATTTAAACATGACAAACTAAGCAAAAACAGACTGTTGACTGGTTGAAGGTTGATGCAGACCAGGTTCTGAAAAATGGAAACTGATGTGATTTTTGTCCCATGATGATGAAAAGGCACTTTGTGTTCTGTGTGTGTTCTGTGTGTGTGTTCTATGTGGACTGTGTGCGTTCTGTATGTGTGGGCTGTGTGTGTTCTGCGTGTGTTCTGTGTGTGTGGGCTGTGTGTGAGCTGCATGGAACACTAAAAGGCGGCAATCTAAACAGCTGATTGCGATCACAGGAAAGTGATACAGAAAACTCAAACAGAAACTTCCTGTGCATGTCTCGCTCTGGCCAGAATATGAACTGATTCATTATTCCATAAAGGTTTTCTCTACAGCTCTTGTAAACCAGAATAACAATTATTTTTCACATTTTACAGCCTGGTGAGGGAATTCCAATTTCCCCTCATCATTTAAACAACCCGCATCATCGGATTAGCAAATCACACACAAGTTCATTGTCATTAATATATCAAGTCAAGTCATCACAGGCTAAGATCTGCAGCTCTTCAGTTCCAGTGTGTGAACAGCGTACCGCAAACCGCACACAGTGTGTTATAAATGAGTCAGGCACGTCTGAAATCCACACATCACATGCTGGGGTTATTCATTAAGCGGCTCCACAGCGCAGATCATCTCAGGATTCCTCTGCTGATCTTCTCTTGTAGGCCAAGTTCACACACAGACACTCTGCTTAAAGTGTCACTGACATGATAAATCCATATCATATAAATAAAATTGTATCATTTATAGTTAATTAAAAAAAAAAAAAAAAAAAAAGAGCTACTGTGTTCCCATCTGTGGAGTAATCAATGTTTCTCGCAGGCTGCTATAGATTCCATGGCATTGCAGAGCGTCGCTGTTTACGTCGTTAGCAGCTCGGTCAAATGCCGGAGCCATCTTGTGACATAATGATGGTCAGTCAAACCGCAAACACCTAATGCTGGATCTGAGCAATTCATCTGCAGTTTTTGAGGAATAATCAACATGGAGTGGTGATGAGGAGGGAGCCATGTTTGTTTGAGTCATGTGCATCAGGAAGCAACAACGACGTTTCTAAAGTTTCTTAGGAGGACAGGTCTGACGCCAAGAAACCAGGAAGTCATTGATAACAGCAACAGAAAACTTTATAGAAACTTAGAAAAGGAGAAATGTAAAAAAAAAAAAAATTGAAAAAGTTGAGTTACATTAATGTTAAAATGTTAATGTTAAAATAATTGTGCAAGCAGGAGTTTTGATATATACAAAAATAGGGAGAATTTCTTCTGTTTGCTGATTGGCTCTGCAGAAATTCTACTGGAGGAATCCAAGTGAATGGGAGAAAGCTCAGAGTGAGCTGTGAGTAAGATTTTAATCGAGCGAAAGAGCGAATGAATGCGAATGAATGCAGTAGGCTACGTCTGACGAAGCTGTAACTGAAGATGTCCCAACTACTCTTAAATCAATTGTTTTCCAGTGTTTTGGGTTTTCAGTGGGAACAATAAATGTCAACAGAGTGACAAAAAACTGCTATTCAAAAACTTGGTGGAGCTGCATCACAATCACAGCACATGCGAGCAATAACAACTTATAAATGGAAATGTTCTGCAGTAGAAGCACTGTCCTTAAGTTTGAAGAGCTTCAGCAAATCAGAAAAGAACTTTTGTTTGAGTTTTGATGGAAACTATCTTAAATTGTACAGTAGAGGTCTTTTTGCAGGATACGTTTGATCCTTGAAGTTTTCTTCAAATTTTTAAATCAATATTGAAATCTCATCCCGTCACGTTCTCGCGAGCTCGATATCAAGTCTCGTCTGGTTTTGTGAGTCTTATGTATCACTGCGCCCCAAACTCAGTAGATCCAGAAAACACATGAGTTTACCTGCCTGGAATCCCTTAGATCCACACAATGTTAACCACAGGAGGCATCTGGATTCAGGACAAGTATAGACATAGTCAGGAATTAGCCTGTGGACACAGTCAGGCATGAAATGAGCTGAATGTTGTGCTGTGGATTTGGTGGAGGCTAATTTCTTTTTGCAACTCAAATGATTACAGGGACTTTATGAAATGATGCAATGCACTCTGGAAACCTTCTCAGACCATGCTCAGAAAAAAAACAGCAGGAATCTAAAGAAGAGGAAATCCTTTCCCTTCCTGCTGCTTTCAAGAATAAGAGGTGTGGCAGTCTCTCTCAACTAAACCAAAACACACACACACACACACGCACACACACACACACGCACTCACGCACGCACGCGCACACTCACACACACACACACACACACACACACACACACACACACAC
>VMRN01000219.1:213149-244558 GCA_010277015.1 Poeciliopsis turrubarensis
GTGTGTGTGTGCGTGTGTGCGTGTGTGTGAGTGTGTGTGATGGGTGAAATGGGGGTCTCTGTCCTCATATGTCTCTAAATCTTCTGAAGTCGCTGAAGAAGCGCACAGTGTGACTCCACAACAGCAGGAAACCCGAAGCGAGGGGCTCCTGGGAGGGAGGCCCCGGTAGAAATAATGGAGCTGTGAGTGTGTGTGTGTGTGTGTGTTAGGAGGGGTGGGGGGCGCTGACCAGAGGAAACTCCCACTGTGGGCGTTTCTTCTGGGTTCCATTATTTATTGAGTCGACTCTGTCTACCAGTGGCGCCTTTCCCACGTTTTTCTCCAGAGGAAGAAAAGCGGCTGGTTCGGCTCGGACTCAACCCGCCGGGATTTACCGCCAGCCGGAGGTCAGACAGCCCGTCCGGACCGCGGCAGGACTTTGGCAGTAGTTCTGGAAAGTTCAGACTTCATGGTTGTGCGGACGGACGAACTCGGTGTTGGGCTCCGGATCCTGCCAACTGGACCGTCTGGTACAGGTAGGTCTGTCTCTGTGGACCGGATCGCTTCCTCTGTCGGTCCGGAGGTCTTTGGACCTCACTGGGTTCTGACTGCCAGCTGCAGGAGGGCCGGACGGATCTGAGCCACTGGAGCAGAAAAGCGTCCAGATGTTCCGAGAATAACTTCATCAGCTCAATACCGACCGACTCGTTTCAGTGATCGACGGAAGATATAACCTGCTGCGTTACATATGACGTAATCAACTCGTCATAACCACAAAGCTTTTCTTTGTGTGCTTTCTTGGATTTTATCTGACAGACCAACAAAGTCGTGCAGAATCCTGAAGTGGAATGAGTGCATGCTTTGCTTTTCCATGTGCATAAATATATTCTTATACAAAAGGATAATAAAAACAAAGAGAAATGACTCCATCAGCTTCACACGTCAGACTGACAGCTGGTCGGTCCTCTTCAGAGCAGCTCAGGCAGAATGGATGGAGAGCTGTTTGGTCACAGGCTGAGTTGGGTTTAGGTCTGGACTTTGATTATGCCATTTTCGCAGTTGTTTATGCTTTGATCTGAGCTCTTCCACTGCAGCCCTGGCTCTGTGTTTCTGTTGTCCTGCTGGGAGAGACAGATCTGCCCCAGTCTCTGTCCTTTGGTTCCTCCAGCAGTTTTTTTTCCTCTCTCACCTCCAATCAGAAAATCAGAAAATCCTACGTATTTCTTCTGTTTCCTTAGCTGTAGAACTTCTTGTTCATTTTTCCAACCGTATCCTCCTTGTTGCTCTTATTCTGCTGAAGTTTGTCCCTTTAAGCTCAGATGTGTGCCTGAGAGCTGGCTGGAAACAGCTGTGAATCTCTGCAGCTCCTCCATGGTTCCCATGGTTACCATGGCTGCTTCTGTAAGGAGATGCTCTTCTTGGTCGGCCAAGTCCTGGGCAGCGAATGAGTTGAACTGCATTTTTATTCTAGCATCAGAGTAAATGTCTTCCACACTCTTAGGCTTTTATTTTTGTTTATCATTAAACTTCTTCAACTTCCTGCTACTTTGTGTCAATCTGTTAAGTCTCCATAAAATTATCTGATGTTTTTAGGGGGGGAAAAAAAATTGAAAACGGGGTGAATGCTTTAGCTAGGCCGCAAACAAACACAGACACACGTGTGAAGCATTGTGACAATTCTACTTTCATGTTCTTCATTATTCAACATGAATATTTTGATATGTTATATTTGACGCTAGAGCAGAGGTAGACGCTAGAGTGGGCTAGGGACCATTTGGTCCCATGACTGATTTTGTGCGGCCCCTGAATGACTTAAATGTATCCCAGCAATGCAGGTGGTTGATCCACATGGAAACTTTTTTTCTAATTAGAACAAAACAATAACCCAAAAATTTAAATCTTACAAAAATGTCAGATACAACACAAACAAAGAATTTGTCTTTTAAAGCAGCAGTATTATGTATCTTGCAGGCAACTTGAGCATTTTTATAGCACAATACCATCAGTTGCTGCTGAAGATAAGATGCTATTTTTTTTTATTATCAAATAGTATATTTATAAAGTAAATTTAAAAAAATAACTATAATTTAAAGTCTTGAAATTGGGCCTCTGTCTCTTTAAAATTTCCTGCTCTTTCTGAAACTCTGCCTTCATTAAGACATGATGGCTCCTCTATCAACCCTTTAATAACATTTTTAGCAGCATTGCTCTGAAACGCTCAGCAGATGCTCTGTTCCACCAGGTGTTTGCTAATTACTGCTGGCTAGTCTGAAGGAGCTGAATGGGGGAGTCACTGAGAACGGCTACTCTGTGAGGCAGAAGCTCAGAAACTTATAAAAGAGGAGCTGCATCTCGAAGGAGGGGTTAGGTCCACCCAGATGTTTTGCACAGCTGAATGGTTGCCATGGAGATTGAAGGATTTCTTAAACATGCATGAAAGTATCAAGGCAACACTCCAAGTAAATTTTTGATGAGGGAAAAAAAATGTAATATTGTGTAAAGCTCGAAAAAACTGATTTCACACAACACTTCCCCTTTAACTGCCAAACTTTCTGCTTTCCCTTTAATTTCTTTGGCTCACTTTGGCGCAGACTTTAGAACTCCAAAATCTGCTTTGAATTACGTCATTAAAACTTTCTAAAGAAAGCTGACTTAAATCTTGTTTTTGTTGCTGAGAGTGGACTAAAGCTTAAAATAAAAGGTTTTGTCTTTTCTTCCTTAAGGAAAACATGTGAAAACCTTTTGAATTTTGGATCTACAATGATTCACAAATTCCTTTCCTACAAAAAGAAATCGACTTTGTGTAATCAAAATATTCCATGCTTGGTTTATTGTTGAGCAGAAAAAAAAAATCTCAAAACCTTGTATACATTTTTGCTTTTAAAAATGTTTTTTTTTTTTTTTTTGGTCCATGTTCCCAGCATGTTGGACAGCCCTGCTTTACTGCTGCAGAACTGCAGCTGATCATTAACACTGGCTTTGTTCCTAGACATAGATAAATAGAACTGATTTCTGTAAAGCCAACACCATATTTCAGGATGTTACGTCATCACTTCTCATCCTGAACTGTAATATGTGGAGTTTGCATGATACAGGTGAATCACTTTTCCTCTAAAACCCTCAAGAATTTTGGGTCTGAAGCAAAACAAACCTGGACCGTTTTCCTCTTTAAACTTGACTTGCTCTCTTCTCTGTGATGGTTTAAACAAAGTCTGTGGAAGGTTTACAGCCTTCTGCCTCACTTCCTGTTTGGCACTTGTGTGTATATTTTCCAGCCTGGATGGATGAGAGCCATGAGCAGCTGGTATGTTAGTATGAGAGCTATGTGGAGCTGCCAGCCGGCTGCAGAATCTGGTGTGTAGGTGAGGGCTCCAGCTCAGACTGAGTTACACCAGGATGGAGACTTTTAGGACCCAGATGTGAAAACACAAGGACCTACACACCCCGACTGGGTCAGGTTTCTGTTTACTTCCGTCAGATTTTTAGGTCTGTGTAATGCTCCTGAATCATGCATGTTTTTTGGGGGGGGGTTTTGCGCTGTGCAGCCGGGGAAGTTCTTTTCTGTCCAATTGCTTCGTTCCACTCCGACTCTTTTCATGGGCTTGTCTGGAGAGTTGGATCAGGTCCACCAGAAAGGCCTCGGCCCGGCCCACATTTCAACCCAGGACCTCCTGGCTCAGAGGCAGCAGCTCTGACAGCTGTGTCACTGTGTCTGGTCTGACATGCAGGAAATCGAAGTGTTGACACAGTGCAGAAGTACTTATTCTCCTGGAGACTTGCAGTCCTTTATGATAAAAACACAACGGAATGTGTTATTGTGAAGTGGAATGATCGTCAGACATGTTTTTCCAACTTTTCCATAATGTGAAATATAAACTTTTTGCATTGATTTAAAAGTATATTATGATTATCTTTAGTTTGTCTCATTGCAGCTCCAGTTTCTGTCCAGCTCATAGATCACTGGCCTTTTCAGTTATTGATACACTCAAAGATCATTGTACTGAGTTTCTTTTTACTCACAAAATATCATGTTTACTTTATTTTTTTTTGTTTTAGATTTTTACAATTGGACCAAAGGTTCAGGAAATGGTTTTGATTTAGATTACAAAAAAGCCATTGAAATGTCCATTTTCAATGGTTTGAAAATAGCATTAACAATTCTATTTCCAATTCATTTTTGTGCAATGAAGGCATTTCATGAAATGAATGCATCTCTGTTTATAAACTAGGATTTGAATAATCTGTATGTAATCCAGGAGAATGCAGTCCAAGTTTTGAATTAATCCACGTTGGCTCAGATGTTCCAATATCAAAACCACAAACCAGCTCTATCAGTGTTTCACTTGTTGATTTATAAAGAACAATAAAACTCAAGAAGGCAAATAAAACCAGTAAAAAAAAAAAATCCCATTAGAGACTTGAAAGACATAGAAGTCTGAACTGGAAAGCTTTAGAAACCAGAAACAGAACCCAGCTCCAGTCATCAGAATATTTCAGCTCCCAACACGTTTTCCTGCAGGATTGTCATACATACATACATACAACATCAGTATCATGTGGGCACTTTTTCCCTTTTTACTTCAAAATAACAGTATGTCAAGCTTAATGGGGTCTGGATGTTTTCATCATGAGGAAACGCCTCCATCTTGCCATCCTGCTCCACATCCCAGACATGATGTGGGGTAGGCTGTGTGTGTGTGTGTGTGTGTGTGTGCGTGTGTGTGCGTGTGTGTGTGTATGTGTGCGTGTGCGTGTGTGTGTGTGTGTGTGTGTTACACACTTCTTTTACCTTTTTGTCAGTTTTGGAGGGACATCCAGTTCTTGGTAAAATGCCTGTTGCTTTAAATTTAAATCCCTCTGATGCTGTAGAAAGTGGAGGACTGCGGCTTTTTGGTCAAAGGTGGAGTTTGGAAAATATCCACCAGATCTGCTGGTTGTTATTTGGACTGGGTTTTTTAATGTTTCTATAAAACGCTGAAGCTTGTTTTAAGCTGGGATGTTCAGGTTATGCATGATGTTAAAGGTGCAAAAAACAAATAAAATGAAGTCTTACCAAGACTTGGCATTTTTAACGAAACCTTTTATTCAATCTTCTTCTGCTGGTATAGATAATCAGCCCCTCCAGGATGCTGCAGGATTTTTCATGATTGTTGTGATTTTGCAGAAGCTTTTCCAAAAAGCTGTGGTCACAGTTGAACAGTTTTATTTTATTTTGTTTTTGCCATAACACAGTCCTCTCATTATTGTGAGTTACACGGCAAATATTCTTCTTAAGGTGGTCAAATAAAATCTAGCGAGCAACTGTAACTCATCATGAGACGACGGCGGGCGGTGTTTGGAGTTTGAAAAACAAATGCTGCGGTCACCGCATCTTACTTTTATAACCATGAGCAAACCCAGCATTTTGAAATGATATGTTGAGCTCTTCTGTTTTTTGAGTAAAACTGAAGCTAAATAAACAAAGGGTCCAGTTGGTTCTGAGCGTGTGACCCATGAAGTAAAGACCAAACCTAGAGCCATAATGTCCTGTCAATATAAGATTAGAAAACATGTTTGTTTTTACAATATACTGTTGGCGTGAGTCTCCCAAACTTTATATTTTACATAGATTTATTTTATATTACCAAAAATGTGCCAAAAAGGTTAATAACACTATAAAATCTAACTTACGTCCAAATGGTCGATGCTCTGGTTTTGGTTAGCGAGAGTGTAGAGGACAAATTACAGAAAAAAAAACTGTTAAAAATCATAATCATAATCATAATTTCTTTGTATTTCTACAGCATGTTTACCAGATTTTTATAATCTCTTCTTCCTGACTCTTCCCTCTTTCTGCTGCAGCAAGAAAGATTTCCTCTAAGCATGTGGAAAAAGCAACAGTGAACACAAGTTCTGCACAGAAGTGAAAAATGATTGAGTTCATTCCTGGCATTAACTAACAAGGGATGTAAAACAACAGTAGCGTTTGATGGAGTTTGATCCAAACTGCTCCAGCTTCCAGTTGGTGGCAGCAAGTTGCATTGACTGAATCTGTGAATGAAGGCGTCTGCTGTGGTGCCTGATCACTTGTGAATCTTCTGGGTAAACCGACAAAGACTCAACACTAATTAAACAGGCGTCTGTCTGCGTGTATGTGTGTGTTGAGTGTATTAATTATGTCTGCACGAAGCTGGCAACCTTCCGCTGCTCTGCTCATCACACTCCACCCTCAACCGCATGCATGTGCTCTGCATGCACGCAGCAGCGCGCCGGGCGCAGACGCTGTAATGAGACGCTCGGGCGAGGGCGGCCAAACAGTCCTCATTTTGTTTATGAGCCTCATAAGATGATGAATGTCATTTACTGTGCCCCTTCTGCAGCCTCTACCAGCTCCGTTCATGGCGTAAACAGAGCTCTCTCCGCTCTCTCTCTGTTTCCTGCTGGGATTTCTTCACTCCTGAGCAAAATCTGTGTGAAGGCTGAGATTTGTTTCATCTGTCAAAATAACTAAATGAAACACACATCTGTGTGGATGTGTTTGACATTTTTCACCATTTATTTTGAAAACATAAATGCCAGAATGACATCCTGAGGAAAAGCAATTCCTTCAAAACCATGGTGGAGAGCCTGGCAACATGACGTCTTGTCACGCTACGTCCTGTTGGACGCTCCGCTTGCCAGCCAGAAAAGAAAAACCCGGGTCTCATAATCTGGAAGATTATGAAGGTCATCTGAAGAGGTGGCCCCAGCAGAGTTTCCTGGATGTCCCAGAATGCATTTTTGCATCTTCTCATCAAATCATTCTGCTGTTGGTTCAGATTTATGCTGAGGCCTCAGGTTGACCTGGACTTTCCATTGTCTGTCATTTTGACTGACAGAGCCCAAAAAAATCCAGTAATAATCTGATTCTACCTGTCAAAATGTTAAAGTATTCAACTGCACTTAATTTGAATTCAGTTGAATTAATTATGAATACATTTACAGGTTTTGGTGTTCATGTGATTGACTTCAGAACAGGCTGGTTCTCATAAGGTGTTAATGTGATGTCCTGTCTCCGACTCTTCGCATTATAAATAAATGATCTGGTAACGGTGAAGAGGTGAATGTGGGAGAGATTGTGCATCTCCCTAAATACGACAAAATATGGTAAAATATAAATGCTAAAATTGATGTATATGAATGTTTGGGATTTATTGTGGATGAACATCTTAAATTTGAAGAATGAGTGAAAGTCCAGTTCGGTTCAGCGGGTGGAGAATTAGGATATGAATAAAGTGAATTTCTGGGTTATAAACCTGGACCGATCCTGTGTCCAGTTCTAGAGGGTGGGGTCATTGTCAACAACCCTACAGTGAGAAAGTCCAGTACAGAGTGCTGAGCTGTTTCCTAAGTGTGACCAGAAACATTCCCAAACCAGCCTCATGCGGAGACGTGGATGGGAACCGTGTGAGGTCAGATATGTTGGAGATATGGTAAGATTTTGGAACAGGTTTATTAAAATGTTGAATCACAGATTCACAAAACACATTTTCTGTTGGGACTTCTATAGCAGATATATTTTGTTAAAGAATTGCTTGGTAAAGTTCTTGATGTTTATTAAGATTTCTGTTATTTTGGTGATGAAGACAAACTACAGTATTTATTTCAGGATTGTGTGTTTCAGTGAGCCCGCTATGTTTCAGAAGCTCTTCCAGAGACTTTGTGACACTTTATGACACTTTACGTGTGAAGGACGTTATTGATGCGTTTGTGTCCTATAAGCTCACTGGGGCCAGGCAGTTTTCATGATGAATGACGCCAAGCAAATAAACTCTAACTAACTAAATTATAACTAACTTTATCTCCATAGGGACAAAACCCACTGACTCTGGTCACAGTGACGCCAGATAAATAATGACATTAAATGTTTGCACTTAAATTCTAAATGAACAGCTGATGCAGTATTAGTTTCTACTTGACCAGCACCAGCTGAGCTACAGGACGCAGACCTTCTGCTTTTAACGGTTTTGCTGGGAATTGACTCAGAGACTTCTGAGCATCTGTGTGTTTCCCGAAAGAATCAGAAGAAGTCTGTGTGCTGCACAACCTAAATGAGATTTTCATTGCTCCATAAAACAAAGAGAGACCCTAAAGTTTGTCAAACCTGCTTTGAAAAACTCCAAGACTGGAAATATCCGCAGAAAGTAGGAACATTTCATCTCACTGTGATCTAATTTCATCATCTCTTTCCTCTCTCTGCAGCTCAAAAGTCCCAGTGAGTTGATGCAGTCGTGTGCGATGGGTTCCCTGCGCTGCTTCCTGCTTCCGTGTGTCCTGGTCCTGCTGCTGGTTCAGGTCCAATCCAGACCAGGCACAGAAGACACGGACACAGGTCAGAGCCTTTGTGTGTTTTATCGCACGGAAACAACAGCTGATAAAGTAATTCAGCTGCCTGTTTGACATGTGATGGAGTTCAGTTAAAGATTGAGGGAAAAACTCATAGAAACGAAAAGTCGGTCATAAGAAGCACAGTTCTGTTTGGTTCTTAGTTCCAGGCTCGTGGTTTTTGGTTTTGTTCTGCTCTGTAAACAACAGTAACTGGGAGGTCCTGCTTATTTTTCTAACAGGCTGTTGAACACTTTTGCAGGGATGTTTTGATAGATGAGACAACATGTTGGATCCGTTGCTGCTAGCATAAACCACATGTGTACCACATGTGTTTGCACATGGTCAGGGTCTCATTCAGCTCTCTCTTACTATTGTTACAGCTGCAGTAGGTCACTTTTACAGATATATAAAAATTCAACCAGTGAATGGCTCGAAAACTAAGATGGAGGTTATGGATCGGCCAAGTCAAAGTCTGGAATGAAATCTGATACAGACTCTGTGCACAGAGCGAAGCTGGCTTCAGCCCTTCATAAGAGCATTCAGCATTTTTAAACCAAATTTTGCATTTACTCAGATAATCTTTGTCTGATTCAACACGTGTTTAAAGCTCTGAGACATTTCAGCGCAACATAAAAAGCAACAGGAGAGGAAATCTGTTTGAAGACGCACGTCGGTACTCGAGCATCTGAAACGCTGGCAGACGGCAGACTGAAGCAGGCTGCTGCTGAGGCCACTTTGTGTTTACTGCTTAGCATTCCCATGACCGGCCTGCCTGCTGCTCGACTCTCACTATGGACCTGCTGCAGAAATGCATCACATTACAGAGCTCACTGTGTCCCAAACCTTGACCAGTGGGATTGTGTGTTTTTTTTTTTTTTTTTTTACAAACCATTCAGTCCCAATTGAGTTGTTTTGCACGGCTTCACTGTTCTCCATTAAGGCTCTGAGCTGAGCAACAGTTCGGCTTACTCAGTCCCTCCAGGATGTCGGGATGTTTTTTTGTGATTGTTGTTGCCTAAAACTACCGACTTGCCCAAGTTGTGAGTCTTATTTTCGCCGTCTTTCAAAAAGTTCAAATCGCTGCAGATAAAAACCACAGGGTTTTAACATGGTTTGTTATTAAACATTTTCAGGGTCCTTCCTGATTTAGCAGCTTTATACAAACCAAATCCTGTCCCGAGAATAATTCCATATTGTCTTATTCAGGTTAACATGAATTGTAGACACAGTCGAAGCAAATCCTTCAGAACATCTCAGATTAATGTTATAAAGATTAATGTTGCTCTTTAGTGTCACTCATGCTTTCATGAGTGACACTGTTTCACAACATTTTAAAGAAATGTTGTGAAACAGGAAGTTAAATTAGAAGGGGGCAAAAGAGATTGGTCAGAATTCAGCTGAGTTTCAGTGATTGGTCAGAAAATAAGGAGCTACTGAAAACGTTAAGGTGATTGCTCAGATAAACCGAAAAGCTGTCATGACTGATGAAAGTTGCAAGTTTGCGCAAAATTTGCGACTGATGAGTGAATTTGCATTCATAGTTGACATCACAACTGCCTGTAATAAATGATTTTCAAGACTTACCAGTAAATATAATCATTTCAGGACCAACGACTCAGCTGCTTTGCTGAACCTCTTTGACCTTTCAACCTGAGTGTAGGAAGAGACGGAAAATTAAACTAATCAGAGACAAAAGCTGAATCGGCTTTCTGCTGTCTGACAAAATAACATTCAGATTGAATGGAATCATCTCCTCATGTTCTGGATTCACACCACTGAAACTGATTTCCCATGCTCCTCTGCTCTCTAAAGTCCTGAAGTCAGCTCTTTTTGAAAGTGGTCTTGCTTCTTTACCAACTGTTTGGCTCTCATTGGAGGTTCCTCCTGCTCTCTTCTGTTTTCATGTCTGATCTCAGCTGTGGTTGCATGCATTTCAATTTGTGCTCTTATATAAAGGGCTAAAAAAAAAAAAAACTTCCAAAGGAGTTAATTCGTTAACAGGATGGTGACTTTTTCTAGGTTTGGCCGATTTTGGCTCAGAGGCGTCTGAAAATGGTTGAAGGGATTTTTCTTTCTTTTGTTTTTCTGCTCTTTTTTTATGGCGTAACCATGGTTTGGCTCTGTGGGTTCTGGTTATGGTCTGTAGATTCCGTCCAGACACAGGAACTCAGGAACACATGCACCCTGTCGCTCTCTGTTATGGGCTCGCTGTGCCAACCGGCTTCGCATAAAGCTGCACTTTCAGGCACCATTTATGCTCCTTCCTCTCTCCCTTTGTTTATGAATATGCATGTATACATCTAGCGTGGCTGTGTGTATTTGGTTGTGTTTCACCAACCATCTGGGCTCCAGCTGACTGTCTGTAGCTCCATTGTAAACTCTTGTTTTCATCTCAGTCAAGAATCCATCAGATCTCGTCTCTCTGCTCCAGCCCCTTTTTATAAACAAGGCCTGCTTTCAATTTTCCAGCTCCCTCCGCTCTGCTGCGTGCTTTCTGAAATCACACCACTTCTCTGAATTCTGCTCATGCCGAGAAAGTGGTCAGTATTTGAACCTCAGCTGCACATTTGTAACTGTGGTCAGTGTTGGTGACCATCTGGGCTCCAGCTGACTGTAGCTGAGACCAATGTGAGATTGACCACAGTGGTCTCAGAAAAAAGAGTTTCTATAATAAGGTCAGTATTATGGAAAATCTACTTTTTGGGGCTTTACATCATTTTATAATATCCCGTCATCAAAAACATACCTGGAGTGAAAAGTGTCAGGATACACAGTCTGCTGTGTAAGGGACTCCATGTACGTCTTAATATCATGCTTAATTTGTATTAAAAATGTACCAAGAGATTCAGTGCAGCAATGTCCACATGATGAAGACATTGCTGTAATGAATGCAAACATACCTCAGCAATAATGTTCTTTCTGCTTGGTAACCAATCACCTTGCTCACTTCTTCCATTTTCAATTTTTGCCTTTTCTCCTGACATGCAACATCATCAGGGTGATTTAAAGGAGTACTGACACCATCTTAAACACAAAACATCACCCATCTCCCCTGGCCGACAGGATGTGTGTGTTTAAAGCTCGTTGGTTATGGTCCAGATTTATGGGGAGGATGTCTGGGAAGTGGTTGGGGTGTAACTGTGCTTGGCGATAGCGCCCGTCTGCTGCAGCAGCCTGAGCAGAAACACTGACAGTTTCTTTGTTGCAGAGGACAGAGCTGCTTTTATTTATCTTAATGCACCTTTATGGCTGTCTCTCCTACATTAAAGAAATCTGTTCTAAATCTCTTTTAAAACAGACGCAGCAAAGTCTTCTGAAGATGAAGAAGATGAAGAGTCATCCTCGGAGGAAAATAAGCTGTCCAATGAAATGTCAACAAGCAACGAAAAGCTCCAACGTAAATCCCTCAATGGTGTTAGGTCACCCAAACTTTTGCCTGAAAGCAGTTGAGCCGTGAATGGCTGATCTAATGGTGTTTGTGCGGTGGTGTCTCCTGGTTAGCGCTGGCGCCGCAGTGGGTGATGCCAGAGAAGATGGAAAAGCAGCTCCACGCTGTGCCTGCCAGCAGGACCGTCAAGTTCCGCTGTCAAGCAACCGGGAACCCACTGCCCAGCCTGCGCTGGTACAAGAACGGGAAGGAGTTCAGGAAAGACCAGCGAATCGGAGGGTTCAAGGTCTGTCTGACATCAGCAGCTGCGTTTCCATTGCAAATGTGTGCAAAACTTTGTCAATAAAAGTTTATTCAAGTGGTAAGTCCTTCAAAAACATGCAGTGCCATCATCCCACCACCTACCTCCTGTCCTCTTCTTTGTGTTTTGAGTCAGTGGTGACATCCAGTTGTTGATCATGTGACTCATGTGATGCAAAAAGAAAATGCTTCCACAAAGCGAAGTAAGCAAATTTTGATGTGGCCTAAAGACAAATTCATCCTAACACTAAAACTTATCAATTTTGTATTTTTTTTTAATTGGCATGTTTAAAAAAAAAAAACTAAGTGAATTTTATTTGCAAAATGTCAAATTGAGCAGTTTTTTTCAGGCAATGGAAACGGAGCTAGAGCAGGAACAGTATATCTGGTTTTAAAGAGATATATAAAATCTTCTGCTCTTCAACAGTTCAGAGAACACATGGGGACGCTCATAATGGAGTCAGTGGTTCCTTCTGACAGAGGGAACTACACCTGTGTGGTGGAGAATGTGCATGGCAGCCTGAAACACACCTTCCTCCTGGACGTAATCGGTGAGATGTGTTGATGTTGTGGGCATCAGAATGAGCCTTCTGTACCGAGTGCCTCCGGTGTCACACCACTATCCTCCTGTCCTTCATCCAACCTCTTCTGATCCTCCACTTTTCTTCCTCCGATACGTTTGGTTGAAAATCGGGTCTCCTTTCCAAATATTTTGCTAAATACAACACAGGACATTCCTGATCCAAGCATATTTACTTTTATATCCAATGGAGTTTTTATGCTTTAGTGTACTGGATGTTTTGAAGTTCGTTACTAAGTGCAGCTTTTGACCTTCATCTGACCTTTTGTCCAATCGTCTCTACTGCAGAGCGTTCTCCTCACAGACCCATCCTGCAGGCAGGCCTGCCGGCCAATCAGACGGCCGTTGTTGGAACCGATGTGGAGTTTGTGTGCAAAGTGTTCAGTGACCCGCAGCCTCACATCCAGTGGTTCAAACACATAACCGTCAATGGCAGCAAACAGGGGCCAGACGGACACCCGTTCGTCATGGTTCTCAAGGTACGTAAAGCAAGCAGGTGGTGTTTTTGTAAATTTAGTTTCAATAAATTGAAATTAAGCAAATTTCAGGCTGAGCTTCATTGGTTGCTTAGCAAAGACATTGATACCCTGAGTGTATGGATGAAAGCGTTTGGTGGATTTGGTGAAGCTGTACTGGACTCTTGAGGTGAAGAGAGAACTGAGCCGTTAGCTGGAGCTTTCAGTTTCCCACTGAGTCTACACCGAGTGACATGGGCAACTGCCCAGGGTGGCATCTTGTTGGGGGTCATCTTGACAACATTCCAGCCCTCAAAACATAAAAATCCAGCAACCTCATTAAATTTGCAGATGACTTTATAAAAGAAAAAAAAAAAAAACAAGCCCACAGTCGCTGATCATAAGTCGCCTTGGCAGCACTGGCTACAGGCCTATAAGATAACTGCATGGTTAAGGTGGAGCCACTGATGTCCCACAACAATTTCTATTGACTCGGGAACAGAAAAATGTCACTGCTTTCAACAGACATGAGGCGCATAAATGCATCACGTTTGTCTTTGCATTAGAATGGCGCCAAGTTAAAGGGTTTGGGTTTGATCCTGCCTGTCCAGCGAGAGTCCAACTGCTGCTGGAGCCGCTCTCCTAAATACTCCGGACCATAAAATAGAGCACCGAACCGCACCGGCCCATGACCTACCACTCTGTGGAAGCTGTTGTTACAGCTTCATACTGACTGTTGTTACAGTCAGGATGCAGAAGAGGATCTGTTGGCCGTGTGGCCGATGCATGCCAGTGGGCTGTAATGATTTACTGTAGTGGTGGCCGAGTTGGTTTCTGCTGCAGGCACTGGTCTCATTTTTCTTTCTCTGGTCAGCAGACAGTCAGATTGGGTTTGTAGGAAGTGGTGGGATAATGAGGAGAAACACTTCAGCCTCTTTTTCAATTACAGAAGATTTATTTACCAGTCAAGTTGAAGATTGAGATTTGTACTATTCTTTTAGTAGAGTGGAGTTAACTATACCAACTCTTAAGAAATGTTTCTGTGTTACTGAGTAAACTGTAGGTTTGTATTTAAAGAGTTAATATCCTCCTGCATACCCTGTGAATGCTGCTGTTTGAATGCCTGCTTCACGTTCCAGCTGTGAACATTCTGTGTTTGTTTCTGATCTGGACTTAATATCTATGTTGCTGTCAGGCTGCAGGTTTGAACACCACAGAAAAAGACATGGAGGTTTTGACTCTGAAGAATGTGTCCCTGGATGATGCTGGAGAGTACACCTGCCTGGCGGAGAACTCCATCGGAGTGTCTTACCACTCGGCGTGGCTCACTGTGGTCGATGGTATGTTTACACGGAACCCACCCACACCAGAGTTCAGACTCTCTCCTCTCCGGTCACCATGACTTCCCTCTCCTCAGAGCTACTGCCCTCACCGGTGCCCTCGCAGACATACTTGGAGATCTTCATCTACTGCCTGGGGTTTTTCGTCATCATCATTCTAACGGTCTCCGCAGTCATGTGTCGGCTCTGCTGCGCCCAGAAGAAAAGGGACTTTAACAGCCAGCTGGCAGTGCAGAAGTTAGCCAAGAGCATTCCTCTGAGGAAACAGGTGAGGCCGGCTGGCAGTGAACATTCAGATCACCTCTTCATTGTCTTTCTGATCTGATGCTGAGACTCTCACATGACCCGTCTGTCTCTGCAGGTTTCAGTTGAATCTTCAACCTCCCAGCAGTCAGGGATGTGTTTGATGCATCAGTCGCGTCTCTCCAGTGCTGCCACCACCATCCTGGCCGGAGTGTCGGAGTACGAACTTCCGTACGATCCTGGATGGGAGCTGCCGCGTGAACGGTATGTCTTTACCCAATGTCTCCAAAAGCAGTCAAATCTCACAAAAAAATCTAATCAAATCTGAAGGAGACTTTCTGCTAAGCTATTGGCAACTCTGCATCTGCTTCAGGCTTACCCTGGGGAAGCCGTTGGGAGAGGGCTGCTTTGGTCAGGTGGTGCTGGCTGAGGCTATCGGGATCGACAAGAACAAACCCACACGTCTAACCAAAGTGGCTGTAAAGATGCTCAAAGGTGAGAGATGACAGAAGCTGTTCTTTGGGGGTTTTGTTTTTTTTTAATGAAAGTTACATCCTGCAGCTGATCTGTTCTGCTCCCTGCTGAGGCAGATGTTCTAACATTGACACGTTGTTGTGTTCAGCGGACGCCACAGAGAAGGACTTGTCTGACCTGATCTCTGAGATGGAGATGATGAAGATGATAGGGAAACACAAAAACATCATCAACCTCCTGGGCGCCTGCACTCAGGGCGGTGAGTGCTGAAGTGAAGTCTTTAACTGTCTGGGTTGTGTGGGGAGAGTCCTGCTCATTAACCAGTGTGTGTTCTCCCCCGGATGTGTCACGGTGCCCTGGACCAGGCCCTCTGTATGTGGTGGTGGAGTATGCATCTCAGGGGAACCTGAGGGAGTATTTGCGCGCTCGTCGGCCCGCCGGGCTGGAGTACTGGAGCGGCCTGCGGCAGGCCAGTCTGGGCAGCCTGGAGATCAGGGAGCTGGTGTCTGCTGCTTACCAAGTGGCTCGAGGAATGTCTTACCTTGCTTCAAAAAAGGTCAGAAGAAAAACCCCAGTGTCAGATATTGTACATGTCTAACCACTAAAAAGCTCTAATGGAAAATCACACAACATAAACAAAGAAATAAAATAACCTTAGAACTTGTCTCGTTCAGTTTTTGCTGTAATCTGTTATGTTTCGTTGTTGGCTAACAAACCTTGGCCTGTAAAGCCGGGTTCTGAAGGTTCGCACTTTCCCCTTCCCTCCAGACACATTATGGAATGATTTTTTTTTTTTTTAAATAATAAAATAAAACTTGTGATTTCAGTATTCATTCACTGGTTCTGTTTTGTTTCAGTGTATTCACAGAGACTTAGCCGCCAGGAATGTGCTGGTCACTGAGGACAACGTGATGAAGATTGCCGACTTTGGCCTGGCTCGAGACATCCATCACATTGACTACTACAAGAAGACCACTAATGTAAGCCTGACTGTTTTAAGGAAGCTTGTTGTAGATTTATTAGCAGTACGACTGGATGCTAATGTGCTAATGTGTCTGAAGGGCCGGTTACCTGTGAAGTGGATGGCTCCTGAAGCGTTGTTCGATCGGATATACACACACCAAAGTGATGTGTGAGTTGTCTACTATACAGTTTGTGTTTTTGTTTGATACCGTCTTTGAAATTAGTCGTAAGTATCGGCGCTTTCAAGCTTTTTAAAGCTCAAAAATCGAGCAGGAGACTAACTACTTAAAAGAAACAAAGAAAAAGGCCTAAAATTGCATTCAGTCATTATGATATTCTGTTTGCCCAGCTTTACTTTCCCATCAGATAGTTTCTCTGCAGGGCTACATTTTTCTAAACCTGAACTTCAGTTTGCAGTTCCGTCTCCACATTCCACACGTTGATTCTATGTGCTGCTGCTGCAGGTGGTCCTTTGGCGTCTTGCTGTGGGAGATTTTTACCCTGGGAGGCTCTCCTTACCCCGGCGTCCCGGTGGAGGAGCTCTTTAAGCTGCTGAAGGAGGGACACCGCATGGAAAAACCCTCTGCATGCACTCAGGAGCTGTGAGTGCATCCACATATTGACTTTCCTCCTTCTTAACTCCATCTGCAGATTTCCCAAAACAGCTGTCTTTATCGTTTTTAATATTTCAGGTATCTGATGATGAGGGATTGCTGGCATGCTGTTCCAGCACGGAGGCCAACCTTCCAGCAGCTTGTAGAAGACTTGGACCGAACGCTTTCCAATATGGCCAACCAGGTAACAAACGTGCAACTTTGGAGGAATTGTTGTTTCTATTCAGCTGCAGTCAAATTTATTTGAATGGCTCTTTTTTCCAGGATGGGAATGATTACACAGCATTTAGTTTCAATGATTTCTAAATGTGACACTTGGGTATAAAAGTTGGGAACTATATTGTGCATTTATTAAACCAACCAAAACGTACTGAAATTATATTTATAACGTCATGTGTTTTTGTGTTTGTGAATATTTAGTAGCTTTTTGAACTGATAGGTTTCTGATGTTAGTCCACAAAATGGCGACAACAAAAGTTGGGAGGAAACTCCAGAGTCAAGTGGACAGTTCTGGAACCAATGTTAAAGCTTTCAAACACAAGAACTCTTAACCAACTGCTGTGTATGGTGGTGTTAGCATGATGCTGTGGGACTGTTCTTCTGTAGGTATTACTGTACAAAGTGGTAACAAAAGCTTAAAATGTTTACCTTCAGTTTCTTCATCTTTACTTCATCTATTTCAACACAGCCTGTTCTGATCGGTCAGTTTATGTGACAGACAAGGCAGAAATGTAATTCAGTTCATTTTGTTTTCCATTGAAAGGTTTTTAAACCAGCCACTAGCATGATGCTAATCTGTTTTAATGTGTCACCTTAACACACAATGTGTAATACTAAGGCGTTGAAGGCCAGCTCTAACTCTTTGTCCGTAAACTTGCAGGAGTACCTGGACCTGGCCGTCCCTCTGGTCCAGTACACATCGGTCTGTGGCTCTGCCTAGGCTCACCGTACCTCGACGGCGTTGTCCTGGGAACGTTTACTTCCTGTTTCCTGTGCAGCCCGGTCCAGCCTCAGATGAGGCCGCCGGGCAGAGTGACAGACGGAGCTCAGATGAACCGTTTCACTGCTGTGTGATGTAAAGACCAGCTGGACTGAACTGGACTCCCTCAGACAGGAAACGCAGCGTCCTGCTTGGACAGAAGGAGAAGATGTATCTCAGACACTGAGGGAGGACATTTGTCCCATGTGTCTGTGATAATGTACTTTGTGTGAATATTGTACACATTAGACTGTTTCATGTTGAGTATCTGTCTGGTTGTGTTACAGTGACATGAAGTGGAATGAGTAGAAAAGAGGACAGCAACATGCTTTGATATATCTATGTAGTTATTATTCTTTATTTGTACAGTTGGATTACTGCTCCTCAGCAGAATAACTCATCATGCATAAAATAATCTCAGAAACATACTTTTTGATTTATTCTGTTTGTTTTCCTGTTAAAAAAAAAAAATACATATTGCACTTATTCTCCATGGGCTGCTACTGTTAGACAATGAGCTTTAACTTGGATGTAAAATAACTAAAGAACAGTATTAAAAACAATATTGAAAAGATGTTAAACCAATGTTGAAAAGCATGTCTTTCTTCATTTTTCTTTGTTTAACCTGAAGCTAAATATGAGTCATTGGAATCATTTCCTTTCACACACCAAACACAAGTGTTTTTCTTTAATTTCATTACATTTTTTTTCCATTGAGCTGGTTTGTGAGGACTGTTCTCATCTGGAGATTAAATGTGCAACATTTGTTCCATTTCCAGCTGCTCTGGTCCTCTTTCCTGTATCAAACAAACAAAAACCTTTGAAAACCTTTTACCATGAGCCATTTCTCTTGTTAGACTCGTTTGTCATTTTTGGTTGTATTTACCTGCTTTTTGATCGATCACCAGATCACTAGCGATGTTTGATACTTCATATTTTGGTATCGATCTGATACCAAGTAAATACAGGGCCACCAACACTAATAACGCCTATCTCTATATGTTTTATTTAAGTTTGATATAAAAGTAAACTTCTGACCTTTAGGTGTTTTTGTGTTTTGTTTTTTTTTTTTTGCTTTTAAAATGCTTTGTAAAACCTGGGACAGAATTTGGACAATATTTACAGGCATCCACAAAATACTTTTATTAATGATAAACAGGAACAATTAAAAAAAACATTTGTGTGCATCTTTTCTGGAATAAACAAAGTGCAAACATGATAATTTAAGAATAAATCAAAACAAAAAAAATTTTTTATTTTTTTTATTTCTTTATTTAGGTCAAGTTGATAAAGCATACTAAAAATAAAGTAAATTACAAATTAGAAACCCAGAACTAAAGTATTAATCTCACCATGCAAGGATCGAACTGATACTGATACTGATACCGACGTGGTATTGGTATTGTTGATATTTTGGATCAATCTACTGATCACACTGTGTTCACATAGGCATTCGAACCACATCAGAGTTCAGGATGGTGTCGAGGATCTGGCCAAACGGACTGGAGTTGGATTCAAGTAGACGAAGCAGAGCTGGTGTTGATACGCCTCCGTCCCTGGCTTGATGCTGCCACACCAACTGCTGCAAACACTGAAGCACCTAAAGTTTCCCCAGTGCAGCTTGCTCTGTCCCTTCTTGTTGATGCTTCACAGGTGTCCAGTCCAGTCTGTTGTCCAGATGAACGATGACTGATCCCACACCATGACACAAAGCGCTCCACCAGATCTCTGTCTCCTGTCCATCTTTCATAAGGACAGAATATCATCTGAATATTTTTGTACATTTTGGCTTCAATTTCCTCTTAACAAAAAGGTTCAGCCAATTTTTGTCCTCTTTTTGGACCAAGCTTATTACCTTGTCAGTCTCCATGGTTACATGATTCCATGATTTCCATGATGTCAGTCTCTCCTCCAAGCAGAAAGCAAATTGACATTATGAAAATCAGTTTGGTTAATGAAAACACACCAATTTTGAAAGAACTCACATTTTTTAAGAATAGATTTTGAGGTAGGAGGAGATGATTTTATTAGCCCTATTAAAGTAGATGTACTTAGCAAAACTGCAATGGAAACAATGTGGTTGCATTACATGATCAACATCTGGATGTTACTGCAGGAGAAAACTACAAAGAGGAATGGCAGGAAAGTGACAGTTTATTTATTAATTAATTAATTAATTTATTTATTTAATTACTCAGATAACATTCAGTTGTTCCACCTGAGCCCTGACAGCGTCTCACAGTTCATAAAAAAGTATGTATCACTCTAACTTGTTGAATCCATAATTCTTCTGTAAAAATACAATTTCCCCAAAGTGCCGCATACGCAGCAGCTCCCAAGGAGGCGGGGCTTGTTGCTCCAGTGCTAGCACCATGGCTGAATTATAAAGATATTCCAAGTAACAGTCTACATTCTGTTGCTGCCATGATTTTTAGTGACTTGTGTGAACAAGCTTATGCGTGTGTGTGCGTGTGTGTGTGTGCGTGTGTGTGTGTGTGTGTGTGTGTGTGTGTGCGTGTGTGTATGTGCGTGTGTGTGCGTGTGTGTGTTTTTGTTATTTTGTCAGAATATAGCAGCACGTTTGTGATGGAAACACTAATGTTTGCTGCACAAGCTGCTGTTTGTAGTGTGGGTGTGATTCTCAGGAACAAACTTTGAGGTGAAGAAAGTCTCTCACTCTGTGTGTGTCGGCCCCAAGAAGGTGAATTGCAAGAAGCAGAGTTCCACTTGGGACTTGTCATCATCTGTCACCCGGTCCGTTTTTCTTCTCCCTGAAGATTGTTAAGTAGCCTTTCTGTAGCTCCACATTTTCTTTTCTCCCATAAAGAAGAACGTGGGAGATCGTCCATCATGTGCTCCAGTCTGTGACATTTTATTTCCTCTGCAGCTCCCGGCCTGACAGTCCACTGCTGTGTGTATTAAGCTGCAGCCTCATGCTGAGCTCTTCTTCCTGTTTGCTGCAGTCCTGGCATCCATTTCATCCCTCAGAGCTCTCAGACTGCCATGAAAGCCTGAGTTAGTACCAGAGGAAGTGCTTTGGCAGGAACCTCAGCAAACCATAAAACGGAGAGAGGTAGGAATTCAGAGTGAAAAAAAAAATGGAAAAGTCAGAAGTAAAATAGTAAAAATAGTCAAATTAACAACTGAAGTTGGTGCAATGGTCATGTTTTTCAATACCAGTCCAGCAACAGCAAGGTGTCTTAGCATGATCTAGAAAGATCATATTTATGCATAGGAACTTCTCTGCAACAGAAATATTTCATTATCACAGTGTTTTGTTGTTTTGTCCCCTGAAAAAGTTTTGAATTTTTTCACATTTCATCACATTGCAAGTTGAGTTTTTGTTGTTTGGTTTTTCACAGTCACTTGCCATGGATCATCAACTGAATTCAGGTCTAGACTTTGTGCAGTTTTATGGTAAATGGAAACACAGTCAGTGACAAAAAAATTAAAAAATAAAAACATCAGTAGTGGGCAAAAACGTTTCACAGCAATGAAGTTTCCATGTATGGCAGAGGGCAAGTGGTCCCTGAATAAAAACGTGAACTGCAGCTAACAATAAAACTCCTCTGCCTCCTCCCAGAGGTCAGGCCAGTTAGCTTGGAGACCGACGGTTTTTCTGTAACAGTAACTGTTTCTCCACCATTAGCACATTTAGCAGCTAGTACATGATATTGATTGACAACACTAACCTCGTCCTGGGTCTGATTGGTGGCTTTTGGTCTTCAGATGACAGTGGCAGCTCAGGGAGGAGGTGCAGGACATTGACCTCTAGACAGATTATTCATCTCTTATTAAATGGAGGATGTGGTGACAGTTTTGACAGATGCAGTACGTGAAAAAAGCAACAACATATTTTTATGAAAGTTACATACTGCAGGTTTAAAGTAGCTGTCCCTGCCAGCTGCCCTGAGGAAGTCAGGGTGAAATGGGAGATGTCTCATCCAGGCTTTGATTCCAGTGAAATCAGGAAGCTTTATTTGGCTCCATGATCCTATTGAGCCGAGTTACATTTTAACTGGAGCAGCTCAGCGTCCCAGTTAGTGCTGCTGTGGCTCCCATCGCTTCAGTGAACACGCAGAGCCGCCTGCTGTTACACTGATGGGATTCCTGGAAACGCGGCGGCCCACCTTCCTGTCAGCAAGCCCTGGCCCAAGGGATGGAAGGAAAGATGTACGCCCCCCCCAGGGAGAGCAGGGGGTAATGGGCCATAACATGGTGGAGGGAAGCCATCATGGGTCAGTTGTTGCCTACGGCGACCGATGGCTGAGTGAGCGCCGGCGTGGGGCCACTTTGCACCTTCAGGTGTGAGCCACCGAACCTGCCCAGACAGACAGCTGCATTTCTTTATGGATTCGGTCAAATTCATTTGTGAGAAATGTTATAAATGTTCATCTACATATATTTTTCTGTGTCTGATGTGATGTTCTGACTTTCTGAATTTTGGGTTTTCTTTACCTGTAAGTCATGCATTCAGCCATGTGCTAGACGTGGAGTTTGTGCGTATTTTACTCTTTAATGAACCTTTTTCTCTGTCTGCAACATTGCACTTTCACGCAATATTTTGAGATGTTCTGGTGTTCCCAACAGGCTGCAGAGACACTTTTAAAGCTGTTATAATGTTTAAATAAAAGACTCACAGAGTCTGTGACGTACAGGTGTCCTTACATGACAACCGATATATATATATTTGTATATAGAGAGAGTTACAAAAAACATTCAGTGGAAATAATCAAGTCAAATTTATCAGTTTATATCAGCGCATTTATTTCTAATTTTCCAACAAACCAACTTGAATCCCACATTTTGATGGACATTTAAACATTTTTCAACATAACAAACAACTTATAAAGTGATTTGTAGAGCAGTAAAATGAGGCAGTGAAAAGCTCCATGACCAGCATGAACGCCTCACCCTGCTTCTTATCCTCTGGCTAATTTAAACATACCACCATGGCAGCCTAATAATTTAATTTAGGACAATAAATATCAATTGTAATAAGAGTTTTATGACGTAACAAGATCACATCAGTTACCTGGTGGATGACCTAAGAGAACCAAACAAATCCCCCAAATTACAACACAACGATCTTTGTTTTTTTTTTATCTTTGCCATCTATTCGTCAGCTTGGGCCCCTCCCTCATTCCCCTGGGTGTCCGCTGATCTCTTAGCAAACAGGTGGGTGGGGTCGCGACCCCTGAAGCCGGGCTGGATGTTGAACACGGGCATGTTCCTCCAGCTGGCCGGGTTGCTGAATGCTGCGGAGTCGGAGCTGGGGGTGCAGGGCTTGTTCTGGACGAGCTGCAGGAAGCTCTCCATGTCGGGCCCCAGGCGGGTCATGACCCCGGTCCTCACCGCTGACACCGTCTGCTCGTCGCAGGCCTGCAGCGTCTGCAGCAGCGTGCTGTAGTACCTGTGGTTTCAGCAGACAACGTAGACTCAGGGTCACGAGGTGGTTTGCAAAAAGTCTTCATGTCCATTCAACTCTTCCACAGTTTGTCAGGTTGCAAATGTGAACTTCACTTTATCAGGCGTTTTATTAGTCACACCGACATAAAGTAGAGCAAAATTGTGAAGTGGAACTAAAACGATGCATGGTTTTCAAAACTTTTTTTCAATCATTCTTGTGTACTTGCTGTTCAATGTGGTAATGCTGAAGAAACGACTTAAAGGTTAACCGTTTATCTGCCGTCATCGTTGGTAATGCTAACCACCCTGAGCGTTCACAACATTGTCTGCTAGCTGCAGGATAGAAGAGAGAAAAGGGCTAAGGGATGAGCAGCACCATACAAGGTAGTGATTGGCGGCGCTAAAACCTGCCTCCTAGCTCTGATTGGTTGTTTCTTGTTAGAAGCTCAATGTTTTCACATATTATCTGTCTCATACCATACTTGTTTCAACAAATACAATAATATATCTTTTTTTATAAAACCCTTATACTGCAGCTTTAAATGTCCTCAAAGACAACATTTAAATGTTTTTGCTAGTGAGCTCAACTAGCAAAAACATAACAATAAAACACAGCAGAAAGTATTTTGTAAATATGTCAAGAAGAAAATATGTTCATTGTATAACATTTTTCACAGTTTAACTTCCCCCTGCCATATTTCTCTGAGTTGTTCTGTTGTTTGCCGTCTGTTGTTTGCATGGATGTTGTATGATGCTCAGACAAACTGTGCAAACAGTGACCCCTACTGGCTAAAACCAAAATGGAGCTCCTCAGATTTGTGTTGGTGTGATTATTGTTTTGTAGTTGGCCACATTTGAATAGTCAGAGAGCTTTCTGCTCATGTAAACTCCTGTCACTCCTAACGCTACGTAATGTAAATAAATCTGACAGTCATGTGACAAAAGAAGATAAAAGAAATTCATCGGTGGAATCCGTTTGAGCTACATGAGTCTGGGGTAAGATATCAGATAACTAAGTTTAGCTCAGTATCGTTACAGTTGTGGCTTCATTACGTCTTATTGATGATGTCAGAGCTCACCTGTTGGGGAAGTGAGTGGGGACCTGCACCACCTCTCCGATGGCATCTGGGTTTGTCCGAGCCACAGTGCAGATGTCCAGACTGGTGTAACACTCCTCTTGAACCTTGACAAGGTGGGAACAGAGTGATTAAAAACCCCACTGTAGAACAGAAGTATAAAAATGGACCTGATTCCATGACTGAAGATGCAACACCAACAGAGTTTAAGGACTTTCAATATCATTCATGAGTTTGAATAATTGACCACAATAACACTCAAACTTTAACTAGCACAGAATGACAGCAGCATTAAGCCTTCTGCTTCTGTTAGCGCTGTGTGCTAGCTTTTAGCTGCCTCCTTAACGTTAGAGGGAAAATGTCTCAATCACATTTAAAAACTGCACCAGTGCAGTTTTGTTTTATGTAGACCATAAATTAATGATTTATATGTGAAACAGTGGGATTTGAAGATGTGATACAGCCGCTATAAACCAGGTTCAGATGCAGCATCCAAATTTAAAAGTGACAGTTTAAATTCAACATGCTGAGCAAACAGGCAACATATCTTGCAAATGTGGCAAAGCCAGCAGCCTGTAGCTTACCAGCAAAGCAGCAAAGTCAATAAAAATAGAGAAACATGATGAAAAGAAACATAAGCCATGACTGCCAGTGATTTACCTATGATGATAAAAACCAGAGTCATGCTTCCGAGGACAATCACACGTCAACATTAACATTTCTGGGCCTACAAACCTCAGCGATCATCGTCTGGAAGATGTTACAGCGACGGATGGTCTGGAAGACTTTGTTAGAGATGCCCTGGGAAATGCACTGCAGACTCTTCTTCACGAACGTTTTGCCCTGAAGAATGGCAACACAAATCAGACTGAGACCCGGCCGGGGGAACTGGGGCCCAACCCAGGCGGGGGCCGGGTGGAGGGACTCACTTCTGTGTTGAAGGTGGCCGCAGCGTGAAGGAACAGCTCGCAGATCTCGTGCATCCCGTCTGTGTCGCAGGTGGAGTTTTCCAGGCAGGAGAAGAATCCACAGCCCACTGCCACGGCGCCGTTCAAACATCTGGCCACATCGGCTGCAGCGACACGTTCAGAGGAGACGTTTTACAGGAAAACCGCATGACAGACACTCCTCTTTAAATGTGTGGGTTGCTTTGTTTTCCCACAGCGACTATGGATATTCTAAACAAGCAGACTAATCAAGTAAAGGTGGACATGATGAAAAACACTGTTTTTCTGTTCATCTATGGAAAAAAAAATCATCCAATGTTTTTCAATGTGGAAGTTAACACTGAGCAAAACACTCAAAGTTATCTCTATTCAGTACCACTGAAGCGCTTAAAAATAAGTCCTGGATAAACTAAAGATGCAAGTAACTCTGAAAGGGCTCATTATGGTTGTTACAACTATTTTGTCTTTTTTTACATTATATTTTATAAGACCGTGAAATTATTTCCACTGCACTACAGAGAGATAATGTGGTAGATTTCTTATATCATCAGAGAAGATATATTATGATGTATCTCAAGAAAATAATTACAATTAGAAAATAATGCTCTTAAAATTATTTACAAGTGAAAGGTGGAATTCTCCAGGCTGTGACACAAACTTTAACACAAATGTCAAACCCTGAGTGGACTGCAGCAGGACGGGAGGAGCAGTGAGAGGCAGCGGGGGCAGCAGACACTCACTCGGGCTGTTGGAGGAGAAGCGCGCCCGGCGGGGAGCGGCCTCCTCCGGCGGCATCTGGAAGCCGGCGGCGAGGCAGAGGGAGCAGAGGAGGAGGAGCGGAGCGCAGCGGCGCAGCATCTTCTTCTTCTACGCTGCTGATGAAGATGTAGATGAAGATGAAGATGAAGACGAGGAGGCGGTGTTTGGTTCACGGCTGATTCCAGATGCTCAGTCTTCGTGACTCCTCTCGCTCCACAGCGGGTATTTATACTGAGCCCGGTCTGAGGGAACCAATCACAGCGCGCCGTTTCCAGGCGGCGGTCAGCTCGTGGTTTATTCATGTGTGCAATTAACCCCCGCGGTTAATTGGATATTTCCACCACACAGCACGAGTTACGGTAAACTTTCTTCGGTCTTTGCGCTTCATAAAATACTTAACAAACATGTTTTCGACATAAAAAAAAAAAAAAAATCCCTACTGGGAAGTAATTAAAACGGATACATCTCACTTAATTTACATAAAACAGGTTTTTGACTTCACGTCACGTTCTCCGCGTTTCCTGCGTGGTGCGTCATGAGGGATGGAAGAGCCAGAAATCTGACCCAATGAGAACTGCTCTACTTCCACACGTTCTTACTCGAACAAGGCTTTGGTAAAAAGCCTACTGAAGAACTGAGTAACTGATCAAAACTTCACTCATTCAATATTTAAGAACAAAATCAGATCAATAGTTTTGTGGAAATGTAGGTGTTTGAAGGACCAAAAGGAAAACGACTCATATGGGTGACCTAATTCAAAAACAAAACCAGGCAAAAGAAGTTTTCGAAAGAAATTTCTTTCTATATGAAACTTATGAAACTTTAATAAAAACTCCACCCTTGAGTGAATTTTTGGTAACTCACAGTGGATAAAGTATCCATAAATTTTAATCTCATAAGATCAGCTGTAATACACATATGTAAGTAAAAGTAAAATGTAATTCTAAAAGTATTATTTATTTTTGTAAGTTACTCTGCAACTGTAACTAGGACCCAATTCTGAAAGAGCCAGAACTCATAGATTTTATTGGGATAATAATGGTCTATTGCATTCAATAACTGTCAAATGCTGTCCAATCAAAAGACAGATGGTAAGATATCAGATGTAATCAGAGAAGGTTTTTATTTGGACCACCAAGCAAAAATCAATTTTCTTAAAGGAAACATGCCGATTTAAAAAGAAATCTCCAGTTTTCTGCTTAGAAAGTTTTGGCATAGGATGAGGTGGAGTTTTCCTTTGGTCGTGTCAAAATTGGTTTATTTCGCAAAACTGCAATGGTTTGTTTACTGGGTTTCTTTGAGTTTGCTATGTATGAACTAATCCTGATGAGCTTAAAAAGACACCAGCCTCATCTGCACTGGCTTGATTTAGAAACATGTAAATCCCATTTGGACAAACAGACAAACATTTTCCCCATCAGTTGAATGATTTTATGTATTGAATGAGTCCATAAGTTTCTGCAATGTGAGCTGGAATTTAACATCCTGAGGCATATCCTCAATGAAGGAGATCTAATGATGGTAGAAGGGCTGTTCTTTAACTTGATGAACAATTTTCACCTTTATGAATCCTGTCTGTGAAACTATTTCTATTTAACTGCTGTTTTTCAGATTATTCAAGTTTTTTTTTTGTTTTTTTTTTTTGGAAGTGAGGATCAGGACCCCTCAGGTCCTATTTGACCCCCTGACTTCCTCTATAATCTGCTGCAGGAACTGATGCAGGACCGCTGTTTTTGTGTGTGAGATGTGGAAAACAGTGTGTGTCTTATCTGAGGGTCAGATATCAGTGAAGTGTGAGACTTGGCGGAGGAGCTGACGTTTCCACATGCAGCCTGCTTTGACCACAGGAAGTCCAGAGGTCACCGGGCGCTGATAAGCATCACCCACATCCTACCCCCTCAGCTCCCATCTCCTCAGCCAGCTCCACGGAAAAACACTGTTCAGAGCCTCCTACGTTTCCGCAGACTGGCTCTGTTTTTAATCAAGATAGATCCAGTTTTCAGTGCTGGGAAAAGTTCTGTTGTTTTCACTTTTTCTCACCTTTGATTTATCATCACAGATGATCTGAGTAAATACAAAATCAAGCTTTCTAAGTATAAATGTAGTTATTAAGGGATAAAATCTATCATCCCAATTTAAAAACTAATCCTTCCTTGTTGAATAAGGAATTATGATTAACTACATAGAGTATCTCACAAGTGTGACATGCATTTCTCATATTTTTGTAAATATATATTTTTTATCTTTTCATAGGAAGTACTGAAATGTGACACTTTGTGTCAGTGTTCAACTTGCATAACAATAGCTGCATCTCCGTCACAAATGTCCGCAAATCTTTGTCTATATTCCATAATTTGGAAGAAAAAGAAACAAAAAACAAACAAAAAAAAAACTAAAGATAAAATAATGCTGAAAAAAATAAAATGAAAATTACACGGGAGTAAGTATGGTCACATGATGTCATTAAAAATCATGGCTCATCATCTATCAGCCATCAGAGAACACTGTGCCTTATTCAGGTGTGAGAGCCCTGCAGAGGACCAGGCCGACATCCAGAGCTACACAAACGCTTACATTAAATGTTCTTGTATAATTAGTAGAACAAACTCTACTGGTAAACTGAAAATGTGAAATTTTATTTTATATAAAAATCACAATATGTCGTTTTGTGCACACCAGTAATTTAAAAACTTTATGAATTTGATATCATGGCTGTATTTATAGGTGCACATCACATCTTGTGCGTTTTTGTGTTATCTGTACCCTGACTGGATGAAGGATCGATCGAAATATTTGCTTCAGATACAGATGCTTTTTATTAATCTGACATTTTTTGTCCCACAAAGGATCAATTCATCCGTTTTCTGCTTTAATGTTTCGGCTGTAAGTTGGTTTTCTTCCCGCGTTTGCTGTTGCACTGCTGCGCCTCGCCGCTGGGGGCAGTAGCACACCGCCATTCACCTGGAAAACGTTTCTTCTTCTTCCAGTTCAGTCCCTTCAACACAACAACAATGGCGACAGAAACAAACCAAGAAACCGGCAAGCTGCAGTTGTATCCTTTTATGTCACATGCGGACTGCAGTGGCGGTGCTTCCACTGAAACGTCAGGATTTAGATTTCAGGTCTGCTGGCTTGCAGCTCGGTTCGGTTCTGTTAATGGGGTGTTCTGTTCTGGTGTCGGTGGTTCTTTGGGCATTTTTAGGAGTGAAGGAGCTTTTTCTCACTGCCTGGCATTAAACTACGCCTGGTTTCGGTCGGTCAGGACTGTCGAAGTTATTTATATTTTCGAAATGTCCCAATAATAGAGTGGAAAGTATATATTACACACAGTGATACTGATTATTCCCTGGGGAATCCGTCTTTGCTTTGCAGGTTTCTGATTGGTTAGTTCACAACATTTTAGTTGGCACGAGGCCCACACACCTGGGATGAGGTACAACTATAAAATAATATTTTTGTTACTCATTTCAAGCTTTCTAAGTATGAAATACAAATGAGTAACAAAAAGGCTAAAGAAGGTGATTGTTACAGAGTGTGGTATCTAAGCGTGTTCATGGAAAGTTGAGTGAAAGGAAGAAGTAAGGATTGGGAGCAAAAACATGCTGTAGTACTTGTTCTACTTGCTCTAAACTTTATCAAGTAGCCGCACAGACATACTCGGCCAGTCTTC
This sequence comes from Poeciliopsis turrubarensis, assembly GCA_010277015.1. NCBI lineage: Eukaryota > Metazoa > Chordata > Actinopteri > Cyprinodontiformes > Poeciliidae > Poeciliopsis > Poeciliopsis turrubarensis. The sequence continues at coordinate 242,672 of VMRN01000219.1, forward strand.
CTTGACCGCCCTGCAGCTTTCTGGACGTCCCCTTCCCATCGTCTCGTGAGGCCACCGTGGCCCTGAGGTCCCTGTCCCCGGACCGGGAGCCGAGGAGAGGCGGCATCAGCAAGCAGCTGAGCGTGTCTGGCAGCACGCTGTCTGTGTGAGCGATCGGAGTGTTTGTGTTGGTGTTCAGCCGCCGGTCGACCTGCCGCCTCCTCTCTGACCTTGTGTGGCTGTGTTTCAGGAGGTGGAGCGCAGATGAAGCTCGGATCCTCAGAGTGTCCGTCAACTCCTTCCTCGACCACCTGTCACTCGTCGTGGAGACCATGGAACTGTTCGGCCCTCCTGTCGACCTTTGACACACGGCTCTGGAACGAATAGATAGAACACAAACACGAGATGGCGCTGTTGGGATTTTTTAGATATGAGGACAACAAACTGTATAATCTGACTCCCGGTTTTTCAATTTCAACCATTCACCAGTCTTTCGGGGAGTATTTATTTTCATGTGTCTTTCAACAAGAAAGCACTGCAGAGATCTGAGGAGAATATTTCTTTGTCACTTGAATTATTTTCTCGTAAAGGTCAGACTTCCTGTGTCGTTGTAAGTTGTCAACATTGTAAAAAAAATAAAAATAAAAAACATTTTCTATTTTGTGGATTCTAAATAAAATCTAAAAATGACTCGTAGAATGTTGTAATGACAACTCTCTTAGGGGAGATGGGTACTCTGATAAAAATGCCTTCACTGCAGGTAAAACTGCAATAGAGGTGTAATAAATCTACTATTAAACTAATACTTTGAGTCTGATTCGGTTCCATCTCTCAATAACTCCTAGAGAGAGGAACAAAGCATCAGCAATTATATTAAAGATGGAGAAAGTTCTATCAGGCTTTTATTTCTTATTTCACCCTCTGTACCCATTTTAGAACCAAAGTAATGTTTAAACTTTACATCTGAACCAACCTATCATTTAGTCATTACAACAGATCACTTTTATTCCAGGAATAATGAAGGCAGGTCAGCAGATCTCAGATTAATGAGTTGAAATCTCATTAATCTGAGCTGAAAAGTCCAAATCCGGTCCAGTAAAACCTTCTGATTTGTCTCAGAGGTGAGTTTTAATACTGGACTTTTTCTACTTCTGACCATCAATTGGAAACTCTGCGCTGAGTCATGGTGTATGTTACAGATGATAAATATAAAGCAATAATTGATCAAAGTGGCTTGAAGTCAATTGAAAAACTGATTTGACATCCGTCTCTTTGTAAAATCCTTTAATTTTTACTGTAAAAAGCAAAAAACAATATTCTATCTGAGAGAGATGGTAAAAAGTATCTATTTGTCTTGTGCTTGTGGTAAAGTGGAAGCCCAGCAGAGGGCGCTGTGTACAAAAAGTTGCGGCTACAATAGTCGGTATGGAAGCTTCCAGTCCGGTTTCCGTCCTCGTCATAATAACTTCTACTAAAGTTATTATGGGGGGTTGCAGAATATGTGAACTTGGTGCAAATTATGTTGGATATGTAACAGTTTGAAAATGTGCAAAAACCCTTTTCAGCTTTTATATTTGCAGCACTCCCTTCCAATAATAAGAAAGAGTATAAGTACTGTATTTGTTTAATAAAACTAATAAATCTTGCCTGTTGTTGGGGAATAGACCTATTACTTTTCGGTTTATCAAAACTAAAATAGAGGTTGTTTTCTTTTTCAGTTTCTTAAAAAGATCATTCATTTTGAGTCCCAAATCCTTTAAAGTTAATGATTTTGGCTCATGTAATAAAAATTTTATACAACATTGCTGTTTATGATTGTCTGTCTGTTTTGTCTGTTGTTTTTGTGTTGGCTTTTATTGTAAATAATAATAATAATAATAATAATAATAATAATAATAATAATAATAA
>VMRN01000219.1:244568-254890 GCA_010277015.1 Poeciliopsis turrubarensis
AATAATAATAATAATAATAATAATAATAATAATAATAATAATAATAATAATAATAATAATAATAATGACATTATAATGAAAATTATCTTTTAGTTGGAGATTGTATGACTGTTTGGCTCTGAGTTTGTAAGGTTTTGATGTTTGTTGTTTTGAACAATTTGATTTATTCCTTAAATTTTGTCATTTTCTTCTGGGAAACATGCAGCTGAAATAAACTTTCCAAACAGAAACAAACACTAAACAGAGGTTTTATCCAGCTCCATGCCTGCATGCTGCTCCACCGAGCTGCCTTTGATATGGTGGCTTATGCTGCATGCTTTTCTTATCCCATCATTCTGGGTCATGAGGCAGGATCACTTCCCTCAGGGGGGAAAAACAAATGCTGCTCCCCTATGAGGGAGAGCGATCACATGGTTTTTTTTCTCGGCAGTGAGAGTCCATTAGCTCAGTGAGATGGCACACAACCCGGACAGAAAGAATGAAGAGGACATCAAGTCTCATTTCATCACAGTCTGTGGGTGTAGAGGAGTTAGACTGTCACCACTTTGCAATAAAATATGAGTAACATTTTATCGCGTTAAACGGGAAGCATTATGTGTTTTTCATAGCACAATCAAGTATCCATGTTAATTTCAGTTTTTTAAAAAATGTTATATGTATCAAATATGATTTAAAATAAATTATATTTCTTATTTAACAGCTTGGCATTGGGCTTCTCTCTCTTTAAAAACTCCTGCTCTTTCTGAAACTCTGCCTTCAGGAAGTCATCCTCTACTAAAACTTTAACGTCTTTAGCAGCTTTGCTCTGGGAAAATATGAGCTCAGCTGATGCACAGTTATATCAGGTGCTAATTGCTGCTGGCTAGTCCGAAGGAGCCGAGTGTGTGAGGACTGCTCTGTGAGGAGGAAGCTTGGAAACTTGAAAACTGCAGCTCTGAGGAGGAGCTACATCCATCTACACAATTGTATGGTTGTCATGGTGATTCTTTTTTCTTTCAAACTTGCATGGAAGAATCAAGACAACACTCCAGGTGTATGTGTGATGAAGGAATGGCATTATATCATGATGTAAAGCTAAATAAGAGCTGATGCTGCATAACCGTCTCTTTAAAGCATGTCAGCCTCAGCGCCTGTGGTGTAGACATGTGGCGGTTATAGGTTGGAAAGTGCAACTTTCAGCTGCTTCCATTTACTACTGCTAAACAATGCATGACTCATCAGTAAACTTCCTCATTTTTGTGAGAAGAGTAAATGTTCAGCAACAAAACTAAAACATCCACCTAAATCATGCCAGATTTAGTTGTACTTAATTTGGCAACATGATGACTGTTCACCAATGTCAGCCTGCCTTAAGCTTGCTGTAGTATGCCCTTTAAAATTCTATCATATATCAAGCAGTGATGGGGATTCAGAGTGGAGCAGATGTTAGCACTGTTTCCCTGCAGCCTGTGTTCTCCTAGCACATGCATGTGTTCTCTCTGGGTATTGTTTTCTTTCTTCCATAATCAAAAGCAAGACCTTTTCGAAAATTGCTCATCAGGTGTGTGTGTTGCTCTGTGTCAGACTGGTGGTCTGTCCAGCATGTATCTGACTCTCACCCAGTAACCACTGCAGACACACACTTGGCTGCTTATTGTTCATCTTTTGCTGCTTTACACAACAAATCAGCCAAAAGGTCAAAGAATGAGAAACAACTTCAATGTATCTCCTTTATTGGGGTCACGAAGCACACGCCAATGAATACATACACAGACTGACAGATATGGGGAAACAACTTCAATGCTTTAATAAATGCAAGACTGATATAAATGAGACACATCCAGCATGTGGATGTAGCTCAAGCTACATCCAGCATGTAAGTTGTGATGACCTAAAAACATTTAGCTTCTGTACCACAGTCGGGTCCGGAGCCGGAGATGTGCGAAGGCATCAGTCTTAGAAGTTTTTCTTCTCCTCGAAGATGAGGTTTGCTGTGGCTTTCTTAGCTGTGGAGGAATTGGGAATATTATGATTTAAGTAACACAGTTCTTGTCAGTGGAGTTCATATTGATAATGATTTTTAGCTCAATACAATAATAGAGCAACAACTTGAAGTAGGTTTTATGAAATTGATTTTTTTTTTTTTACATCTGTGTTAAAATTGTCACCATGCTGTGACAGAATGAACTGTAAATACATTTCATTTAACTGTTTACATCTGTTGCAGTTTTTGAATGACTTATCATGTGAATAAGCTTGTTCACGTGTGATTTTAATGTTATTTCCTATTTAATTGAAACACTCAAACTGCAAAATTGTGGGTTTTTTTCCATATTAGCAGATTGACAAAGATTTCTATACAATTGTAATGGAAACGCAGCTATAGAGTCCCAGTCACATACATTCAGTGCGTGGTTGTAACATCACAAAATGTAGAACAGTCCAATGGGTATTAAGACACCGGCAGAGAACTGTATCAATATTTTAGAAAATGAAGTAAAAATACTGCTGGTTCTCATGACCATCAAGCAACCAAACACTCAGTGACTTTAGCATTCAGGTACATGAAACCCTCTGATTATCAGATATTAGCTATGGTTCAGGATCTAAGTGTTTGAATATGTGATAGAGAAGATGGTGTTTTTATACTGCAATTAAGAAAATTTGATGCAAAAAACCCCCCAGAAGAAACGAGTAAAAAGCCAATTGAGTTATGTAGAGTTTAATAAGCAGCATCAATATTCCATACTTACCCTCGTCTCTGAATTTGTCAGCTGCTTCTGATGCCTTGTCCTTGATGTTTTTCACTGCATCGTCAATCTTGGCCTCGTTCTTGAGGAAGAGCGGTCGAATGACCCGTTGATAGATCAGGATTGAGCCGTTAGAAGGAGTGGGAGCCATGCACCACACCAGGAAGGCACACTGCGAACAGAGACAGAGGTCGCCTTATCAACCAGTAGACGGCACATGGTAACTAAAGAGACAAAAGAACAGGAGGCATTCAATGACCTTTCCAATATAGTAGAAAGGGAACCAAGAGAGGAAGATATCAGCAAAGAACTCTGCCACACTGAAGAGTCCGTAGACCACCCAGTAGGTCAGCCACTTTGTGTCATCGTCCTTCGTCGCACTTTCAATCGCCTTGATCCTGCCAAGAGACGTCAACAAGCAATTCAAGATCAAAATGTTCTCTCATCTGTTTGATTCTCCTTATTTATATCGTACTTTAAATCAATAAACAGATTTGCATAAAATTACAATTTCATCCACTGAATGGGTTTGAAAACCTGCATTATAAAAACTCTGCAGACATAATAAAGACCAGAGAAGACAGCCACATTTTTTTTCAAAGTGCATTTTGATTATTATTATTACTACTTTGTTTCTTTTCATCCGCAACATTTTAAAAGAAAAAATGAAACAAGGTAGAACAGAAGAAATTATTTGAAATGTGTTTTTTTTTTTTTTTTAACAAAATCCTTTAAAAACCCTTGGTGAAATTAATGCCTAACATTTCCCACCAAAGCTCTGGTCTTTTTGGTTCCGTGATCTCGACATCGCCCTCTGAAAGAGCACAGGTTGAGTGGTCTGATGGACCAGCCTGAATCATGTGAAGAGAGGTTCATGGTTGTATGTTTATTGCAGAAGTGTGATCTGAAAGAGCCTTTGGTGAATATTCCACTAACTGATAGTCATTTGTCAAAATGCTTATGTGCATAATAATGCTGAATAATCAAGTATTCCTGCTATTATGTTTGTTAGAGCTCCGTTTGAAATGTTCATTGGCTACAGCCTGATCAACAACTTGTGACTACATTCTTCTAGTTGTTTCTCTCCACCACAGTGATATTTGTGGTCAGTTAACCTCCATTACATATCAATACATATCACTCTGTTTTCTTACTGATTCTTTACCCAGGAGCAATATGTTATGCATCACTTACAAGAAACCTGCAAGTGCTCTATGTGCATATAAAAATATGAATATAAATGCAATAGGTGCAGTGACTTGAAAAAGAATTCAGATCTGTTGAACTTTTATACATTTTCCAGTGTTCAACCTCAAACTTTAATATCTTGTCTTAGGATTTTATGTGATAGATCAAGAGAAAATGGTGCATAATTGTACATAAAAGCAGCCAGAATGTGATTAGTATTTTTCTTTTAATAAATACAAATTTGGAAAATGTGGCATAAATTTATACAAAACATCAGTTGAGTCAACTCTTAATGGGAAAAATTCCTGTGGGAATTATGGCTACATGTCTTTCAGAGCATTTCTTTATCAGTTTTGGACATTCAGGATTTTTTTTTTTGACCTTGTTCCTTCTGGCCGCCGCTTTAGGACTCCTGAGAGTAGAACCCGGCTCAGTCGGGTTTCTCTCATTCTTGCACCCATTACTGAGCTTAATCTCCCTGGTTTAGACTGCAATACCCAGACCACTTATTAGGTTTCTGAAATACATAATTTATATTCATGTTATCGTGAGAGCTCAATGTACTTTTATGCACAAAGGCATGAGTTAAATCTCCTAATATGTGTAGTTATCAGCTACTAACCAAATAAATTTGGTGTCTTTTCTGGATGTTTTTTTTTTTCTGTCTTTTGTAATTCTTATGCTTGATGCAAATATGATGCAAACCAATTTCCCCTTGGGATATGAATAAAAACTGAACTGGACCGAAGTGAAGTGACTAAAATAGGTTGAGGATGCCAAGAATAATTTGGTTCTGGTGTACCATGGCTGAGGAACTCGTATGACCGGTAGGGCCTGTGCCCTTCCTCAAAAAAACGACATCGCCACATTGAACCTGAATGTCTCAGAAACAAGTCCTGACACATCCATATTCACCTGCTATTTCAGGCAAAGGTCACTGGAAATGTGTTTGGCTTAACAAGCTGAAGATAAATCTTTGTAGTATTTCCACATCACAGAACTGAGACTACATTTAATAGATTTTATGAACATAAATATATGCATCTAAGAATTTATTGGAATCGTTTGGAGTAGATGAAGCAATTATTATACAAAAAAGCTTAGATAAAAAATGGGAACAACTTTCAATGTTAAGAATAATAACACCTATCAGTCAGTTGCACCTCAACTGCAGCCTTTTGATAGACATTGTGTTCATAACGGAGTGGAGGTCTATCTAGTAAAGGGGTCAGTGACCTTAACCTTCAGAGTCGGATTAAGACAGTTATAAAGTCGGCCTTCTATCACCTGAAGAACATTTCCAAGATAAAGAACACTCAGCAAGATCTAGAGAAACGGATCCATGTGTTCATCTTTGACCGCAACACAAAAATGACACAAACTTGATTTTTCTGCTCAAGGTTGGAGACTGATGCAGTTGTCATGGAGATTAAAGGATTAAGGATTTAAACACGCCAGGTATGATTTTGATCAGAGAATAACATCATCACATGACGTATATCTAAAAAAGTCAATTTTACAGAATACTACCCCTTTAATTCAGCTTCATATTTTAGGGCACCACAAACATTTGGTGATTTTTACACAAAAGGTCGACTGCTGAACCCGTTGAGTAAACTCAGCTAGATAAAACACAGGTTTCTGCAGAACGAGCGAACCATATTCTGATTTCATTGCTGAGAATACAGAAAAAAATCTAAAGAAAAACCATGGACATTTAGGATATATATTAAAATATCATATTGCATGTTTCACATGTATATGTGAAACATGTATCTCACAGCTCTATTTTCTATAGAAATTTGACTTCTGTGTTTGTATATTTTGTGTTTATAGTTGTATGAAAAAAAAATACTGTGAAAAATTCAAAGTTTGGAAATCACTACTTTTCATGTTTAGGCAACTTTGCAACATGAGATTGCAACTCCCATACTGTCGTGAAAAGCATGGCGGCTTTTAGAAAACGTACATACATACACTGTAGTTTAAACATTTTGTCAGGCTTAGCATTGGAGATGCTAAGAAATCTAACTTTTTGCACAAATTTCATTCCATCTCTGCTCCTCTTAGTCATCAGAGGATGACACACTCTTTGTGTATCGCACTATTGCGATGTAGTGTCATATAGAGTTATATTTGTGATCAAATCAGGCCAATAAATCGGCCTGATTTTAAGTAGAAAAAAAAGAGTAAATTTTCACCAATAAACTCAAAACGTTTGAGAATAATCTGACATTTTCTAGAGAAAAAGGACGTTTCTGAGCTTGAAAAGTCAAAAATATGTTTGGAAAAACAACAACAAAAACAAGATCAGTATCAGAAAAGCTCTAGATATCCATCTATGGTCATGTAGATCATTTTTGAGATTTTTGGGCGGAAATCTGCTCCGTTATTTTCTGTCCACTATGGCCAGAATAAGCCGTCGTTCGCACGCTGTCGTGTTTTTGTGGAGTCACGCTCACAATAACGGGCACAGAGAGGAGCCACAAGTCTAGAAACGCGCTGGAAATATGATGACGTATCGCGATAGTATTTATTCAGGGTTTACAGGGTGTGTTTATGCTGGGAGGGGCTGCTGGCCAGAACGGTAGTTAGGAAATCAAACCCTTACGATATGTAGGCTGGATAAAGAAAGCCGATGAGGTTACACAGCAGGGAGGCTCCGTAACCAATGACGAGGTAAACTGCGACCACAGCTATGACTCCTATAGGGGAGGAAGAGAAGAAGGAAGACATCACACCACGAACACTCTTCTTCACAAAATTAACACTGTTGGACAGAAGTATTGCGACTGTAACGACTGGATTTTACTAAATACACGAGAAGACATGAAATATGTAACAAAACCACGATGACGTTCCGTTTCCATTTTGTCTTCATCTCCTAAAATCACTCACCGGCAGCGATATACGTCCGGTTTACTCCAGTTCTGGCCTCGACTTTCGCGAGCGCATCTGTCATGAGGTTCTTCTCATGAAGGAACTTCTCAAATCTCTCCTTGAGACCCTGCGCCATGGCTGCGCTTCCTCCTTCAGCGATGCGGATGAATTAGGAAATGATGGCTGATGGTGGCGCCACACCCCTGTAACCCAACACAGCGCGAGCCGCAGCGCCCTGTGCGCCTGTGCGTTTCAACACACACCTGCCTCCGGCCTGGCCCTTCAAAATAAAACAATAAAAAAAAAATTTTCTCAATGCGCTAAAGAAGACAAACACGCCCAATAGTAATCTAATCCGTTTGATTCAACCAAAACTATTCTAACACAGAACAATATCCAAATCCTGGATCAACCTTCCATCCATCCATCCATCCATCCATCCATCCATCCATCCATCCATCCAACGTTTTACCAAAAATACTTTATGGTGTCAGTCATTATTTAGTCCATCCAGCTCACACGCAACTTTTGTGTTTGTAGGAGCAGTTTATCTTTTCCTGTGTTTATCACCACAAGGGGGCGTATTTCATTTTGTGTTCTGAGTATGTCTGAAGGGGGTCGGGGTTATTTAAGGTCAAGTGTTGCTAATGGGAAGGGCCAAACAGTCTTCTATTGTGCTTGGTTTGGGTTTGTGGCTGATTTGTGTGGCTCTAAATGGACATTGTACAGAAAATAAATAACTTTATGATTATAAGTCACATTGAAGATCAGCATAACGAATCTTGATTGAGCGCACGTAAAGCCAGCGCCTAACAGGAACAACAGCAACCAGTTGCCTAAAATGCAGGATTACATATTGTTTTTTTAAGGTCAAAATGAAAAACTGCAGGGGCCAGCAAATAACCCAAGTGGCTGATATCAGTAAATCCTACCAATGGCTGGAAAAAGCTGGACTCAAGGACAGCACAGAGGCCCTCATCCTGGCTGCCCAGGAACAGGCCCTAAACACCAGAGCAATAGAGGCCCATATCTACCACACCAGACAAGACCCAAGGTGTAGGTTGTGCAAGGAGGCCCCTGAGACAGTCCAGCACATAACAGCAGGATGCAAGATACTGGCAGGGAAAGCGTACATGGAACGACATAACCAAGTGGCAGGCATAGTGTACAGAAACATCTGTGCAGAATATGGACTGGAAACCCCGAGATCAAAGTGGGAAACACCCCCAAAGGTGGTGGAGAACGCCAGAGCTAAGATCCTGTGGGACTTCCAGATCCAGACAGACAGAATGGTAATGGCGAACCAACCAGACATCGTCATAGTGGATAAACAACAGAGGAAAGCCGTTGTGGTAGATGTAGCAATACCAAGCGATTGCAACATCAAGAAAAAGGAGCATGAGAAACTGGAAAAATACCAGGGCCTTATGGAGGAACTGGAGAGGGCCTGGAAGGTGAAGACCACAGTGGTGCCTGTGGTCATCGGGGCCCTCGGGGCCCTCGGGGCAGTCACCCCCAAACTGGAGCAATGGCTACAACAGATCCCTGGAACAACATCAGACATCTCAGTCCAGAAATGTGCAGTCCTTGGCACAGCCAAGATACTGCGCAGGACCCTCAAGCTCCCAGGCCTCTGGTAGAGGACCCGAGCTCAGAGGATAAGAACCACCCGCGGTGGGTGAAAAGGGAATTTTTTTTTATAAGACCACTGTGTGCATTGCTGTGGTTATTGTGCATTGTGCAAATATATATGCCGACAAACTTTTTTCATGTAGGAAAAATAAATGTTTTCTCTTTATAATATGTATTTATTTACTCTGTTAGTATGATTTTTTTCTTTAAGTGGCTCACCGTATTATATTGGCTAATACTATTATGTGTTAAAGTAGAAAATTCCTGAAGAAATTTCACCGGGGCCCTGCCAAAGTGTGCTCATCGGTTTGGAGCCAGCGTTCTGATGCTAAACATTAGCATTAATGCTAAAGAAAGCTGCAATTTAATCAATAGCATGTGGAGAGTCACAAGCCTGACTTACTCCATTCAGTACACTAAACATGGGTAATAAGTAAGGGAAATAGCTAATACCTCATTTCAGGTAAAAGGCTAATGCCAAGACAGAGCCCTAACCTGAACAAAAATGATCATGCTGGATAATCTTATTGCACTGCCATATGCAGTGCACTCGTGGGGGCAGTGAAATGCTAATGTTTGTGCTAATGTTAATGCACTCAGTGCCCTAACTTGAGACAAAACGATAATGCAAGCTAATATCATTGCAGCACCTGTGGCGCTGCATTAGCCACAGACGAATCTTAAGGCTTTTATTTTGAAATTTTCAGAAAGCTTGATTTTAAATGGCCAATTTAATCCCATGTGTAACAGTGATTGGGTTAAATCAGTTATTGAATCCTTGAAAAAGTAATAATCTCATGTAAACATTTTCAGGGTTTTTATTTTGAAATTTTCAGTCAGCTTCATTTTAAATGTCCAAAATAATCCAAAGTGTAACAGTGGTTTTGTTAAAAAAAAAAGTCACATAATGCAGAAGAGAGCAATTACATGATACCAAAGAATGTCAGGGCTTTTATTTTGAAATTTTCATGAAGCTTAATTTAAAATTGCCACACTAATCCTGTGTGTAACAATGCTTGGTTAAAATCAGTTTTAAAATGCCCAAACACAATGTAATTCTAAAGGCCAGCTTATGCCTCCTCATTAGTAACTGACAGTTCCACCATGTTGTAGTTCTGACAATCAGCTCTGACCTCTTTTGTAGGCACTGAGTGTTCTGCCATGTTGTAGTTCTAACCTTCAGTAATTATAGTTCTAAAGAGGAGGTCAACTGTCATGTCAGTGTGACACACAAGGAGACTTAATTCTAAATGCTTGAATCAGTTAGTTTTTCTGAAAAGCCTGAGAGAAATATTCAAGCTTTTATTTTGAAATTTTCATCAAGCTTAATTTAAAATTGCCACACTAATCCTTTGTGTAACAATGGTTGGTTAAAATCAGTTATAAAATGCCCAAAACACAAGTAGTTCTAAAGGCCAACTCCTTCCTCAGAGCTCTGCCATCGTAAAAACTACAATGATGCGTTTTTGTAGTCCTACTCAGCTGGCCCTGCTGTGTTTCGTTGCTATGGTAATGGATCCTTTGCCAGCTGTGAGTCAGACAAAGGGAGACATAATTCTATCAGTTTGAGGCAGCCATTAGCTCATGCTAATGTCCTAAACAGAGAAAAAAGATGATGCAGGGTAATCTTATTGCACTGCCGTAGGCAGTGCACTTGTGGACGCAGTGAAATGCTAATGTTTGTGGTGATGTCAATTTGAAATAAAGAAATAATGCAAGCACAGTGACTCTGCACTCGCCAGAGATAAATCTACGGGCTTGTATTTTGAAATTTTCAGTAAGCTTAATTATTGCTCCAGTACCTTCTCTGATGTGTAGTCCATGACCTCTAAATGCTCTGTGCCGAAGCTTCCTTTCACACTTGAGGTTCTGCAGTAACTTCTATTTACAGCT
>VMRN01000220.1:0-12090 GCA_010277015.1 Poeciliopsis turrubarensis
CCACACACACACACACACACACACACACACACACACACACACACACACACACAGAGGGTAGTGGCTGATGGACGGTGTCCGTGTCTCTGCAGGGGACGCTGCAGAAGTTCGTGGATGATGTCTTTGTGGCCATCCTCAGCACCAAGCGTCCTCCTCCCATCGCTGTCCGGTTTTTCTTCGACTTCCTGGACGACATGGCGGAGAAACACGGGATCGATGACCCCGAGACCGTCCACATCTGGAAGACAAACAGGTGAGACCTGCTGAGCTCCGCCCCCTCCGCCCGTCTCTGTGAGGCGTCTCTCTGACCCGTCCGTCTCCAGTCTCCCTCTGAGGTTCTGGGTCAACATCCTGAAGAACCCGCAGTTCGTCCTGGACGTCCAGGTGACGGACAGCATCGACGCCGTCCTCTCCGTCATCGCCCAGACCTTCATCGACTCCTGCACCACCTCCGAACACAAAGTGGGACGGGTAGGACCGTCCGTCCCGCCGCCGTTCGTCCGCTCTGTCCCCCCGTGTGACATCACACTGTCTTTCTGTCCAATCAGGATTCTCCGGTCAACAAGCTGCTTTATGCCAGAGAGATCCCGCGCTACAAACAGCTGGTGGAGCGGTGAGACAGCCGCCGCTGGTTCTGGTTCTGGTTCTGGTTCTGGTTCTGGTTCTGCTCAGCTCCTCTCTCTCTGTGTCCAGGTACTACAGTGACATCCGCAGCGCCGCGTCAGGATGCTACCAGGAGATGAACTCCACTCTGACGGAGCTGTCCGGGGTAAACAGAACCAGAACCAGAACCTCCTGTCTCCCTGTCTGTCCTCCTGTCTCACCCCTCCTGTCTCCCTGCAGAGCTTCGCCTCAGAGATGAACAGCCTCGTTGCTCTTCATGAACTCTACAAATACATCAACAAATATTACGACCAGGTAACTCCGCCCCCTCACGTCCTGTGACCTCTGACCTGCACAGCTACAAACCTGTCCCTCTGTCCTCCCTGTCTCCAGGTCATCATGTCCCTGGAGGAGGACACGTCGGGTCAGAAGATGCAGCTGGCGTATCGGCTGCAGCAGGTCGCCGCCCTGGTGGAGAACAAAGTCACTGACCTCTGACCTACGAGTCCTGAGGAAGAGGAGAGACAGCGAAGCTGATTGGACGGCTGCTGCCTGTCTGTCTGCGTGGGGGACGCCCAGTCTTTCATAATCGGTCTTCCGGTTCCCTCACACGGCGGCGGCCGCCATCTCACGACAATCCGACCAATCAGGGAACACCGTCGCCACCTGCTGCCTTGCACTACAATTCCCAGAGTTCTTTGCTGTCTGAGTCTAAAAGCACAACTTCAATAGTTTCTTGAGCGTTTGTATTGGTTCTGACATGAAACCTGCGGTTTTCTATGTTTTTCTACTGAAACCAGCGGATCGGACTCTGAACAGCCAGAACCAGAAGTTCTGCTGCTGCTGGGCGTTTCTGAACGCAATAATCTGAATCAGGGAGTGTTTTCATCTGACCCGGTTCCGCTGAAGTTCTGGACTCGGACCTCAGGTCGAACTGCAGCGGTGAGAAGGGAAACCTGTCTGGATGTTGGCGCGCACTGCGCCGCTCCTCAGTGCAGCTCCACATCGCTGCAGCAACAGGAAGGGGCGGGACGGACCGCTGGGACCATTGCACTCCGGAAGTGAAGGGGGCGCTATTTCCTTCATCATCCATGTTTTTATTTTCTTTGTGATATATTTTCCACTTTAGGAAGGATTTTCACTCTCAGCTTGTGTTTGATCTTCTCTCTTTTATTTACAGTTTGAACAGATTCTGTAACTTCCTGTGTTCTCCTAAATTTGCTCCTCAGTCGCATCTTTTCAGGCCTGATGCTGCCTCTAGTGGCGTGGGGTGGTAACAACTAATATCACTACATTACTAAATGAGTCTTTATTATTTAGTGTTAATTCCAGCATTACTGGCACCATAAAATATTAATTCTCTAATAAAACACCATACTTTTTTATTTTCTTTACGATGTAGAGCTAATTAAATGACATAAACAAGATCTTTATACATTATGAATACATGAAAAGCAACATAATGAAATATAATAAAAACCATTTACAATGTATGCATAAGAAACATAATGAAGCAAAAGTCAATCAGAAAAAATGAATTAGATTCACAAAAGAATGAACAAATCTGGTTGTTACAATCAGGGTTTTAAAACAAATGCATGTAAAAAATCTAATTTTTGCTTTTTCTGTGCCATTCATATTATTCTGAGAGATTTTAGTGTGTTGGTAGAGTCTTATATATAGGAATAACTAAGAAACTAATCAATTATGGTGGAAATTTCTTTAGACTCTAAAACAATAAAATAAAACAAAATCATTGAATCACAATATCAACAATTTGTGGATCAAGCAAAACACTTTGCATGTTATAGGTAAATGTTATTTAGTTTTGTTAAGAATAATTATTGCACTTTTAATAAATAACTTCTAATCAATGTTGTTAGGCACCAGAGGGAAACAGTGACGCCTTCATGAGCTCAGAGGGTCAAACTGATGATCTAGGGCAGCATCAGGCCCGAAAAGATGCGACTGAGGAGCAGATTTAGAAGAACACAGGAAGTTACAGAATCTGCTCAAACTGTGAGCTGAAGTAAATAAAAGAGAGAAGATCAAACACAAGCTGAGAGTGAAAATCCTTCCTGAAGGTGAAAATATATCACAGATTTCAAAGGAAAATAAAAACCGGAGGATAATACAGCGCCCCCTTCACTTCCGGAGGGCAATGGTCCTGTTTCCATATAAGGTCTGAGGCTGACAGCGGTCCGTCGCCTTCCTGTTAGCTGCAGCAGGTTCTTCTCTAACGACGCTGCGTATTAATCGATGAGAACAATCTGAGTTACTAACTTATTGTGTTGTATAGACTATTTATAATTATTTATCCCCGCTGTGCCTTCGCTCTGCAGCTAGGGGGCAACCTAACGCGTCCCAGTGCATGATGGGAAGATAAAATGAACTGTTCCTTTAGCAGGAAGTGAGCCCAACTGCAGCGTCTAACTGGTTTAACTGGTTTAACTGGTCCATCTGGCTGAGAACAGAACTATCAGAATCTCTATGGATCCTGGAGTACCATCAGAACCATCAGAACCTTCCTGGACTGATGGACGGGCTGGACCAAGCAGACAGGCTCTGACGCTGGTCCAGCTGTCGAACCGGACCAGAACCGGGTCCAGCTGATACTTTTTCTTCTGCTGCTGATGTTTCTTCTCCATGTTTTGCTGTTTGTGTTTTTTGGGCCTGTGTTTGACCCGTAGTCGTAGTTCTTTACTCACAGTAGCTTCTGCATGATGATGATGATGATGATGATGATGGTGCTTTCTTCTTTTTCATATCTTTAGATGTTTACTTTTTGAAACAAGGGGCGGGGCTTCCACTGGTGACGTAATGAGTGTGGGGGGGGGGGGGGGGGGGGGGGGTTGCTGTGTGTAAATGTGCCTGTAAATATCTGTGAGGAAGACCACGATGAAGATGAGTCTATCTCAGATTACAAATGTGCTTTTATTGTGAAGGGCCACAGGTCAACCAGTTTGTATCATAAAAATAAATTCTAATTTTAATAATTGTTTCTTTTCTTTCATTCGTTCTGCTACCAGAGCCGGTTCTGTGCTCACACTGTCAGGGGCCCCGGGCCCAGTCCACTAAATATTTTCTACATGTGTAGCTTAATTAGTAAGGTAAATAACCTAAGTATCTAGTTTACAAACTAAATATTTACCTTTGAATTAAATACTTAGTTTGAAAATATATATTTAACTTGCTAACTATATGTTTAAGTTACATATTTAGTATGTTTTAAATTGACATTTATAAATGAATGAATAACATGATGAAAATATAAGTTGAACTCACATTTTTTTTCTCTTTTTACAGTTTAAATCAGGGGTGTCAAAGTCAAATGGACGGAGGGCCAAATAAAACATTTGGCTACAAGCCGAGGGCCGGACTGTCCAATCTTCATTGAAACCAAGATTTAACCTACTGAAAGCATAACAAATATATTACAATATGATTGGATAAATAAAGCAATATTTTCTTATGACTCTGTCAGTCATTTTTAATTTCAGCAGGCACAAAATACAAATGTCCTTTATATAAAAAACTCATAACATGAACATTAAATGTATGAAGTGATATTATTTAAGGCACCATCAGTATATTCTCTCATTTAGCAAAAATGGGCTGAATTTAGGCAACTTCAAAGAAATAAATAATAAACAATTTTCTATCATTCACTCAACTGAAATAATTAAAAAGAAATATTGCCTCGAAATACAATAAAATAAAGTGCAAAATGTAGTTTTGTCTAGTCAAAATGCATTTTCAGATATCTGGAACGTAATTACGGATAGTCAGACGAAACCGAATTTATGTTAAAACGGCTTGCCATAGACGTAGCGCTAACAACTCCTCTGTCACGTTTAGGCTGGAGTCCACTCCGCGGATGAAAACTGACAACTGGGCAATGTCAGAAATGTCTGTGCTCTCGTCCACAGCCAGGGAATATGCGATGAAATCTTTTCCCTTTGTAACAAGCTGCTATTTTAGATTGTCAGACAACAGGTCTACGCGATTAGCAATAGTATTTCTGCTCAGGCTGATGTTTGAAAAGAGCTGTCTTTTGTCTGGGCAAAGTTCGTCACAGACTTTAAGCATACAGTTTTTGATGAAATCCCCCTCTGTAAATGGCCGGGCTGATTTAGCGATCTCCTCTGCTAAAATAAAACTGGCCTTGACAACAGCCTCGCTTTGTGACTGGGCTTTTCTGAACAGACCCTGTCGAGATTTGAGGCCTCGTTTTAATTCCTCGACCTTCTGTAGCCTTTGTTCCATGTCCAGAATCTTGTTTTTGTCTTTGTGTTTTGTTTCATGATGCCGTCTCATATTAAACTCTTTCATCACCGCCACACTTTCTCCACATAGAAGACACACAGGTTTTCCAGCTACCTCCGTGAACATGTACTCCAACTCCCACCTTGTTTGAAACCCCCGGTTTTCACTGTCCACCTTCCGTTTTGCCATTGTTGATGGGTATCTGTAAGATAACTTTTGATGGTATGCTGACTGATGCTGAATGACTGCTGAATAAATTAAGCCGCCTCCCGCTATGCTCCCGTTCGGCGCGTCCCCGTTGCATTGTGGGAAATGTAGTATTCGTGCGTACATTGTATCTGCGGGCCGGATCTAATAATAGATTAATATCATCACGGGGGCCAGGTAAAACCCTCTCGCGGGCCTGAAGTGGCCCGCGGGCCTTGACTTTGACATATGTGGTTTAAATAATCCAAATTATTGCTGTTAATATTTGACTATAATTTTACGATCGGCGCTCTGAATCTCAGAACTAGTTTCAGGTTCTCTTTGGTTTGGATTTTCCCTTCGGAACTAATAAAGACCAGCTCCGTTTGCATGGAAGTGGCAGAACCGGCTCCATCTGCTGGTTGTGTTGGGAAATGTCTGGATGAAGAATCATCCGATCAGGTTGTTGGTTCTGGATGGGAAGAAACCTTTTATATGGATCATATTTCCACGAACAGGAAGGTGACATCAGTGGGAACTTTGTGGAGATTTCTAGACAGCCTTCCTGTTTTCTCTGATCTCACTTCCTGTCAGGACAGACTGACCCTCGGTCCCACATCCTCCACATCCGCCCCTGCTCGGTTCAGCCTGTCAGGTCAGTGCGCATGCGCAGAGCCGGGTGTCCGGTGTCAAACCGAGCAGCTGTTGGGTTCGTTCAGGGCAGAACCGAACCGGCACGTGCTGCACAGTCTGTTTAACGGAGCGGACCCGGTCCCAAAGTCGAGTCAGAACCGGGATCCAGCCGGTCCAGAAACCCGAAGTCCGATCCGGAACCAGCAGGAGAGCTAACGGAGCTAACGGAGCCGAACCGTCTGCTGACCGCCAGGCCGCGGTCCGGTCCCGTCCGGACCCGCTCCGCGTTTCAGACCCTGGTTCTACTGCTGCTCGGAAAGGTTCTGTCTGGGAGCCGGCTCGGCTGGAAGACCGGAACCGGACATGCTGATAGGTAAAGGAGGCCTGACCCGATTCGGTACCGGGACTCCGGGTCCAGCGGCTGGTTCCGGGACTCCATTAAAAACAGTTTTACTTTATTTCTGTTGGTTCGGATCAGGTGGTCCAGAGATGCTGCAGCTTCCGGCCTGGATCAGTTGACCCAGAAATACTCAAATTCTGCATTTCAAAATGTTCTGGTTCCGAGCTGCTTCTCTGAGGTCCTTCATGGTCAGAACCAGGTCAGGTTCTGCTCAGCAGAATGTGGAGGTCCAAATAACGTAACCGCTTCCTGTAAGAAATGATGAAGGAACGTTCTGTTGGACCCGGTAGAGTACCGGACTGAACCTCAGCGGTTCTGGTTCCTTTAATCCTGAATGTATCGTAGTTTTGGACCCAAGCTGCGCTCCGTGTTTCCGTCACGGCCATGACGGAGTCACTCGGTGGTTTGATCCCTTCATCTTATCTGATGAAATGTTTGAGTCTGGCATTGGACCGTTAAGTTCTATCCAGAACCTGACGTCACCGGTTTCCGGTTCTGGTTCTGGTGATGTGAGATGGGATTCTGACTGTTTGTTGTTTTTCTCAGCGGCTGTCGGAAGCTCCGCCCCCACAGGCAAGAAACGGCGGCGAGGCAAGAAACACCGGAGAGTCCGAGCTGACCGGTAGGAACCCAGACACACAAACATCAACAGTGAGGGGCGTGGCTCAGCAGGAAGTGATGTAGCTGCAGAGGGAGGGGCTTATCAGGGGGAGGAGTCTGCAGATCAGAGCGACTGAAGGTGGATCCGCAGTCGAAGCCCGCCATGCTCTGGGTCTGAATGATTTCTTTCCTGGTGTCAGTCCGACAGAACCAGGTCAGCTCACCGGAACCACACACTGACAGGCGCAGGTCCGCAGACTCATTGAGCCACAAATAGAAGCTGGATCCTGAGCCGGCGTGCAGCAGCTCCATGTGACATGTCCAAGCGTGGCCTCAACAGCACCGAAATAGCCTGAGCGCGCTCACTGGGGCCGACACACGAGCTGCAGACGCCGTGACATCATCGCCATCTGTTTTTAGTTTACACTGGTCAGTCAGAGCTCATGGACACCGTCAGGACCGGGTACTGCGTCCCTGCACATCATCCCAGACATTCCCGTGACGGACCGGACTGAGC
Organism: Poeciliopsis turrubarensis; assembly: GCA_010277015.1. Lineage (NCBI taxonomy): Eukaryota > Metazoa > Chordata > Actinopteri > Cyprinodontiformes > Poeciliidae > Poeciliopsis > Poeciliopsis turrubarensis. The sequence goes on from VMRN01000220.1 coordinate 7,206, forward strand.
GCGCTCAGAGTGGCGGTTAGCAGCTTCCAGTAGCACGATCTTCTACAGTTACCAGAGAGAACATCGCCACTGGCCTTTCTTTATTGGCAAAACCTTTGCCAATAAAGAAAGGGTTTTAAGGTAGAGCAAAGACCAGATTACGATCTTGCCTATGTGTATTCAGTTCATTGATACAACAGAGGAGAGAGGTGTGGTTGAAACCTCCAGGTATCATATCGTCAGACAGCCGGGCAGAGAGATGTAGGAGACTAGGATATGATCCCGCGGCGCAGCTGCATCAACCCTGGAGGTTGAATTGGACTCGTATAGAAACCTTCTACATAAATCCAGACACAGAGATGACTAATTGGATTAAAACTGAAAGTCGTTTTTATTGTATAATTGTTTCATTGTGAATAAACTGGATCAAATTTGTATTTTCCTGTCCAAATGTTGCATTCTGAAATTGTTTTCCACCCTTAATTCCCTTTTCAGGCCTGAAGAGGGCAGTGATTTTCTGAAGACTGATGGTACTCCCCTCCAAATGCCATTACAGAATGACGCTCAAAAAGACCAGTTCCCCCCAGAAGGTCCTACAAACGGCACCGATGGGGAAAGTCCAGAGGCTCCAGAGCCTGGCACATTTTCCCCCGAGAGATCCATCCAGACACCCTGCCTTCAAGGTCCCCAGCAGGCGCTGATGTCCCGGATTCCAAACCAGACCACCCAGTCACCTGTTCCCCAGAGCCCCCACCACATAAACCAATCACTCCATTCCCAGAGTCCCCGTCAGAGAGTCCAGTCACCACATCCTGAAAGTCCCCACCAGAACACACAGTCACCTTTTCCCCAGAGTCCCCATCATTCACCTGGACCCCTGAAGCTCAACACCCAGTCAAAGCGTTCCCAGTGTCTTCACCATTTACCGCGTTCCCAGAGCCCTCACCAGACCACCCAGTCACCTGGTCCCCAGAGTCCCCAGCATTCAGCACAGTCAGCAAGTTCCCACAGTCCAAACCAGATTACTCAACCACTTCCCCCTCAGAGCGCCCAGCAGATAATCCAGGCACTGCATCCCCAGAGCATAAACCAGAGAGCAATATTCACTCCAGAACCTGTAGAAACTATAATGCCCCCTGAAGTTACTCTCAACAACTCCCAGTGTCCTAGCCAATCATCTTCTGCTGCATTAGAAAGCTTTGGCCAAAGTCTCAGCAAGTCACCACCAGATGTAAACATTACCCAGAATGCCTCAGCACATGCTTTTACTGAGTTCTTCCAACCACCTCCAACCTCACCTCAAGGCGTTACCTCTGAGACTTCTGCAGTATTTGCACAAAACCCTGTGAAAGCTCCTCCGACTAGTATGTTAAGCCCAACCCACTCCGACCCCTTCCTCCTGACCTCGATGACCTTTACTTCCAGTGCCTCCTCCCACCCTCTGTGCTCCTCCTCCTCTCTCCTCTGCTCTCTGGATTCTCCATTCAGCTTCCCTGCCATGACATCATCTGCCCCATCTCATCTGGCTATGCCCCCGCCACATCAGAGCCCGCCTCCTGTAGAGTTAACTCCTCCCCCAGCCCAGTTGCTTGGGTCTGATGATGAAGAGCAGGAAGACCCTTCAGATTATTGTAAAGGTGAGTTGATTAAACCCTCAGGTTTACCTCTGACACCTGACCATCTTCTCACCTATACACAAAATGGCTACATGACATCAACTTCAAGATGCTGCAAACATTTTTGCCTCACAAGTTGAAGAGAAGCTAAGACAGTGGAGCCATGTCCCTCTCTCAAGGGTTAGTTTTAATCGGTGAGAAGTTATCAGTTATACTTCCCTGACTTGTAGTAGAAAGATGCCACATCACTGACAGCTTGTTGGAATCTGAAAGCTAGCAGCCAGTCAGACATACACTGTCTCTTTTAACCGACTTCAGCCATTCAAACAACACAGACAGAACATGTTCTTGTCCTTTTTATTGTTCTTTACCTTGTGGGAGAAGCACTTCCTGGCAGGTTCCACCTTGGACAGGTTGCCAATAGAGTACCAAGAGTAGATTACAATCCTGCCTCGAGCAGGTCTTCCAGAGACGCTGCATGGATTCCCAAAACGTTGATAGTACGGAGGGGAGAGAGATGGTTGAAATCTCTGGGTATGGAAATGCTACTAAGATAGCTTAAGATAAAACAAGCCAGTCCTGTAGACTGACACATCTTCTAGACCAGGAGTGGGCAACTCTTGAGCTTGAGGACCACACCAGAGCCAAATGACCAGGTCGTTGGCAGGACTCTGGAAAAGTTGACTGCATACTAAGGAGGTAATTCAACATGCTACATGTAAATGTTCTCATTTAGTTTGGTTGAAGTTTTGTTTGTTAGACAGGGACACATGTAAAAGTTGTAGGACACTAGCCCTTGAGGACTGGAGTTGCCCACCCCTGGTCTCGATCATTAGACACTTTGATTGGAGTGCACCCAAGGTAAATGCAGTTTACTGAGCATAATTTAAAAATGGAACTCATGTGTCCATAAAGGTGACAGTCTACGTCAGGGCAGAAGGCAAGAAGCGAAGTCAAAGTAAAGGTCTGCAGATCACAAGGATTGGATTGGTTCAAGGAACAAATTCCAGAAAAGGATGATGGATGCAGGACAAAAAACATTTTGGCAACAATGAATGGTTTGAAAAGCACAGTGGTCTCCATAATTTGGGAATAGAAGAAGTTTGGAACCACCAGGGCCGTCCATGTATCTGGACCAAACCATTTAGAGGAATGGGTTGAGAAGTGACTGAGAGCATTCAGTAGGTTAGTCATTGCTAACACACTTTGTCAGTCAGTGTTGATGATGTTGTCACTATCAGGTATTTGTGGATTGCCCTGTACCTGGAGACAAGTCTCACTTTGTGGTCTCTGATTCTCCAGGTGGGTACTACCCTGTAAAGATCGGAGACCTGTTCAACGGCCGGTACCATGTGGTCAGGAAACTGGGTTGGGGACACTTTTCCACAGTGTGGCTCTGCTGGGACCTGCAGTCAGTAGCGACTTGTGATTGAAAAGCATGTTTCCTCAGATAGACTTCTTTCAGACTCTCAGTGTATGTTTTCTTCAGGAAGAAGCGCTTTGTGGCCATGAAGGTGGTGAAGAGTGCTCCTCATTACACCGAGACGGCTCTGGATGAAATCAAACTGCTGCGATGTGTGAGTATCTGCTGTCCTGATCTCTACCACCAGTGACTACTGATGTGCTCAGGTAACCTGTCTCTGTCCAGGTGAGGGACAGCGACCCTTCCGACTCGTACAGAGAAACCATCGTCCAACTCATTGATGACTTCAAGATCTCTGGAATCAATGGAGTTCGTATCCTTGACCATGAGCTGTCCTTCTGTCCCCATACTGCGTCCACCTGTTGTCCACCTGTCTCAGTAGTTTCCTCAGCCTCTCTCAGATGTCTGTATGGTTCTGGAGGTTCTGGGTCATCAGTTATTAAAATGGATCATTAAATCAAATTATATGGGACTTCCTCTGGTCTGTGTCAAGACTATCATCCGACAGGTACCACCGCCACAAACGTTTAGCAAAGTGTTCTTGGGTTTTACTTCATTGACTTATTTCAAAGGCTCAATACTTCATGGTTCTGCCTTAACTAGGACAAAGACAATATGGTCATACGGTTATCGGTTATATTTTTAGAACCATATGCTTTCTAAAGATACTTCCATGGTTTACTCTGTTGGTCACATCCACCCAAAAGGCTGCCACATTTTACTATTCAAACTCTGCGCACTCCGTCTGCAAACGGCTCAGATTTCATTGTCTAGGGTATCTACTGCTTACATTTCTAATGAGTAATCCTTGAATTCCCACAATCCAAATGGATACTAGAGCGTTTGTTGGGTTCTAAGTCCCTTTAGCAGCTTTGTGTTCGCCTCAAGTACGCAGGACCTCCTTGTAGGCCCTGGTATGTGGAGGCCTTAACTCTGACATGGTGATTACGGCACCTTGACTACATCGTACTCCGGCTGATTGACCTGTAGCCACTCTGTGGTTCTGACCCAAACTTGGTTGTGTGTCTGCAGGTGCTGCAGGGACTCGACTACCTTCACACCAAGTGTAAAATTATTCACACAGACATCAAGCCGGAGAACATCCTCCTGGTTGTTGATGACGTCTACGTCAGAAGATTGGCGGCTGAGGCCACCATCTGGCAGAGAGCCGGAGCCCCGCCCCCTTCAGGGTCATCAGGTGAGGGCCATGAGCTGATTGGTCAGGAGGTGCTGCAGGTGTATTTTAGAGTTCAGAACTTCTTCCAGCCTGCCTGTCAGCATAATTACTGGGACCAGTAAGTCGGACCTGTGGGTTGTGGTTGATCTGGCTTCCTGTGGTTTCCTGTCTTTCCTTCACCTGCTTCTTCTAACTGAACTGTTTCTTCTTTCTGTTTCTGTCTTTCCTCCCTGATGGTTTCCTTCCATCTGTGTGTCTCTAGTTAGCACGGCTCCCAGGGATGAAGAGGTGAGTGCCCAGGTGTGACCTCTGCTGTGTTCTGATTGGTTATCTCACTTTGATAAATCAATACATTTTAGTGGACATAAACGTATCGTGATTTCGATTCCAGTTGGGGTTTTGGTGGATGTTGGCAAAAACAATTTTTGTTAAAGTGGGCGTGGCCACAGTGACATCAGGCAGGCAGCTGTTATAGCAGCACCTAGTGGCTGACAGAGAAATTACATACTTAGAAACGTCACCTTAAATCCCAGGTATCACATGACCTGCTTAGCTCCGCCCCCATGACCACACCCTCTTCCTGAGGCAGAAAGTTATCGACACCGTTTCAGATAAACTAGACTTGCTCCTGCCTGGCCTAACCTGTGTGTGTGTGTGTGTGTGTGTGTGTGTGTGTGTGTGTGTGTGTGT
>VMRN01000220.1:31235-49111 GCA_010277015.1 Poeciliopsis turrubarensis
GGGGCAGTTAGTGGAGCACTGGGGCAGTTAGTGGAGCACTGGGGCAGAATGATAAAGTCAGAAGTTTCTCTGCAGTTCAACCATTTTTGTGTTCAGAGTTGAGGAAGTTTTTCTGATATTGCAGGATAATTATAAAAATAAATAGAATCGTTTTTATTCACAAACCAGAGTATGAAAAATATTCTTGCCCATAATTTGATAGTTAGAGGAACAGATCCGCCCTCCTCCTCACCATGGACCTGGAGTCTGAACAACTGAGAGTCATTATTAGACTGAGGGCTGGACTGGCTTCTTTAGCTACATTATTATATTTACATCAATATTATTGCTGAGGGGCACAAACAGGCCTCCTGACATACAGATTAATAAAAATAAAAAAAAAGAGAACTAGGGGCATCAAGGATAAAAGGGGCAAGGGCTCAACCCCCCTTTACCCCAAACATGTGCCTGGGCTTCATCCAATATTATATTAATAAACCGTATAAGCATCTGGGTCTTTCATGAGAGATCCCTTATTGTCTGTCAATATTTAATCGGTTGAGTCAAAGCGAGTTCTTCTTCTTCTTCGGTGGATCGTCTGTTTGCTGACATGTAGTCTGCCTCTCCCAGGTGATCCGCTCCGTGTCTTCCTGCTGCTGCAGCTTGTCATCTTTATTAAAAATCTTCTGGATGTCTGGCAGGAGGAGTTTAGGGAGTTTGAGTTTTTCTGCCTGAGAACCAAAGAGTCAGATAAGGAAAAGGGAACTTTCCTTCAGGTAAAGGTCATTACCTTCCATTTTTGCCAGAAGGGAAACACCTATAACATACAGTCCAATGCAACCAGTTCATTGCTGGTTGCAATGGACTGAGGCTCCATTGCAACCAGCCCTATTCAGTCCAGCTCCAGTTCATCTGCCGATTCATCAGGCGGGGTTTGAATGCACAAATCAAACTCTAATCTTACAAACCTACATCTGGGTTTGGCTGAAGTTGAAGTTTTGAATTCATATGTGAACACGGAATGCATCGAAGACCACTCAAAAACCAGGAGGGGGACCACAGCACAGGGAATTCTGGGTAAATACAACCAAAACAAACAGGCTAGTCAGTGGAGACCTACAGTGCCATCTGCTTATGAGACGCAAACCATCCAAACCATGAATTCATGAAGGAGAGCCGGGGACTTGGAGCGTCTGTCTGCTCTGTTTCCCTCCCAGAGGATGAACTTACCATTGAAGTTGACGGCTCTGATGTAGTCCAGCAGCAGGCGTCCCTCCACCGGGTCCATACTGCTGCAGACCCCATGGCTGTTGGGACAGAGGTCTTGGTGCATGTTGTGCAGAGCGTAGGCAACGGCATAAACGGCATCGATCACAAACTGAACCTTCCCCTCCTGCTCATAGGACGAGTCCTGACCAATTCGCTCGCCTCCTGCAGACAGATGCACCGTAATAAGGGAACACCTGAGATCTTCACAAATCTCTCTCTGTGAGTACCTGTGCACTTCTTCTTGTCTGAGTCCAGTTTGATTCCGGGACGTGTCAATTTGCACCTGAAGTCGTCCTCCCAGAACTCAGCGAACCAGATGTTCCTGCGGTTGTTCTCCAGGGACCGAGACATGAAGTACTGATCAAAGCCTGTAGAACAAACACAACAGCTGAGAACCCTCTAAAGCCCTCTAGATCTCAATTCCGGTCCTCAGTTCTCACTGCCTGCATGTTGTAGTTGTGTCTCTGCTCCAGAACATCTCATTCAAATGACTGCATGATCTCCTCAAGTGCTGCAGAAGGCTGTTTGTCATCCACTTAGTCAAATCAAGTGTGTGGCAGAAGGGAAACACCTATAACATACAGGACAGTGGACCTTGAGGACTAAATGCTCCAGAACCAGGTGATCCTTGGCCAAGTGCATCCAGTTCTACCGTCAATCGAGGTCCGCTTGGGCAGGATGGTGACAGCGCCTTCTGCAACGTCTTCCAGCTCGGTGATTGGCGAGCTCTTGGCCCCCCAGCTGTCTGACCCAACAAACAGGAAGTGACCTGTTAGGTTAGCCTGCCTCGCCGCTTCAAGAACACGCCTACCAGAGAGAAAGAAGAATCAGCTTCAAGTCTCATGACCACACCAACAAGGTGTCAAGGGAAGAGGTGAGTGTCTCTGGTGGATTACTTGATGTCATCCTCATTGGCGAAGATGATGACTCCTCTGGCATTACTTGTCTCCATCAAACGTTTGATGATCTTATCGAACTCGCCCTCAGCTGGCTCTCGGGGGATCTTGACCGACTGGGCAATGCACACACCACCTGGTGGAGAGACAGAGCCAGGTGATAGCTGGGTCAGAGATGGGTGAGATAGGAGCTTCCTTACCGGCCTCTCGGGAGATCTGCATGAAGGCCTCAACGCCGCTCTCGCCGTAGTTGCCCTCAGACGCCAGTGTGGAGACGTAGTTCCAACCCAGAGCCTTGACGATGTCCAGCATGGCCTGGGCCTGGTACGAGTCCGGCGGAACAACCCGGGAGAAGAAGTCGTAGCGGTTGTTGTCGCTGAGCTCTGGAGCCGTGGATGCATAGCTCACCTGAGGAATCTGGAATTCAGAACCAGAACCGGAACCCAGTTCAGAAGCGACAGAGTGGAGCAGCAGAGACCAGAACCACTCAGACAGATTAATGTTGTGTAACAGCCGAGCTCAAAGTGGGCCAGCTCTTCAATCACATTAACACCCAGAGTGATTAACAGAGACCTTCTTAACGAGCGGACCTCGTTATGACAACAACCTCATCATCATCACCTGAGGAGGAGGAGGAGGAAGCATGAGCTGCCGAGCTTCATATGAAGAAAAAATATTCCCTTATTTAGTAGTTTCTACTGGGTTTTATGATGCTACTGGGTTCTACTGGGTTCCACTAGTGCCAGTGTAGTCCATTGGGTTCTGCTGGTTTTAACTGGGTATTATTGTACTCCACTCGGTCCCAGTAGGTTGTACAGGTTTCCTGTCCTCCATTGCATCTTTATTATTCATTTGATGGAGGAAGTCATTCCATCCACTTCATCAGGTTCGACATCTTTGGTAGAAAGTCTTCATGATGCTGATCTCCAACTGAAACTAACTGTCCTCTGATGCTTCTCTCTGTCTCACCTTTAGTCTCGTTTCCTCTACCTGCTCCTCACCTGCTCTCTCTAACCCATCTCCGTCTCTCACCTCGAACAGGCGCAGGATGTTGGCCACCATGATGGACACGGAGCTGGCTGACGCTCCGATCACGCCCACCACCCTCTCCGGTTTGCGGATGAGGGGCGGCTCGCCGTTGGAGCAGCGGATGTCAGACGTGTCCTTCTGGATAAGCGCCTGGACGAAGGTGAGGGACTGCTCCAGGGCGTAGGTGTCCCTGGAGCAGGTGTCCAGGATGCGGGCGCCCAGTGTGATGTTGGGCAGCAGCTCGGGGTCGCCATTGATCTGGTCCAGGGCGTATAACATGGCCTCCATACGGTGGATGCCCTTCTCCTTCTTCAGCTCGCCGCAGTTCACGCCATGGGGGCCGCGGGCATGGATGGGGAACAGCCCCCCCAGAGTGATGTCACCAGGCAGCTTGATGGAGTGGGGATGGAAGTGCTGGTGCGAGGCTTGCACCTGGCCCGCCGGGTCAGCAGTCCAGATCCAGAGAGGCAGCAGGAAGCGGGGCCAAAGGGCGCCGGGGCGACTGGCGGCAACATCAGGAAAGAGGGAGAAAGGGGCGGGGCCTGATGATGTCATGCTGAGGTGATGTTCAACATGGACCGTTCATCCTGACACGAGACCTGGGGACACGTCAACCAGTGAACAACACGACCCGCATCACATGATCCGATACGGGTCACATGATCCGATACGGGTCACATGATCCGATACGGGTCACATGATGCGTATCGAGTCACATGATGCGTATCGAGTCACATGATGCGTATCGAGTCACATGATCCGATACGGGTCACATGATCCGATACGGGTCACATGACTTCTTACGTGATCAGACATAAGTTGAGACCGAGCTTTTATTTTGTTGGTCCACTTCTGGTTATTTTCAGATGAATTTGCATGTCATCTAAATATTTAGCTTTCAGCTGAATATTCACCCGCCCCAAAATAAAACTAAAATAATAAAAGGTGATTTCTGTCCTCTGATCACTCACCAATCAGCATCAATCAGCTGCAGCGATTAATCAATTTTTACCAACTGGTTTTAAAAAACTGGAGAAAGAACAAGGCATTAATTTTAATAAATTTGATCTTTGATCAGAAAACTGGAAATCTGAGAAAATAAAAACTTGAGCGATCAATAAAGTTCTGATTTAATGAACTGGTTCCTGCAGTTTGATGCACTTTATGAGCCAACAGGTGAGAAAAATAAAGTTAAATACCTGCGAACTGAGCCGCTCCGTTCGGTCCCACAGAGAGCCGCAGAGAGCCGCAACAGCCTGCGGAGAGAGGAAGAGTCCGGCTGCTGCTGCGGCAGCCGGCGGAGGACTGGACACCTGTCTGTGTGTCTGTGTCTATGTCCGTCTGTCCGTCTGTCTGTCTGTCTGTGTGTGTGTGTGTGTGTGTGTGTGTGTGTGTGTGTGTGGCCGCTGCTCTGGATCCCTGTGAGGACCCGCTCGGACTGCGGAGCAGCAGGATTTCTGCTCCTGAGGACTCTGGTGACGTCACGCGGGAATAATTGTTCATTAATTATGGAAATTGTCGGAGGGGCGGGGCTTGACTCTCTGACAGAACCCGAACCAGCAGGTCCAACAGAACCTCAGACATTACCGGATGTTGCCAGGAACTCCTTCAGGAGAACCGGACCTCCTGACGGACAGAACCGGCTCTTTGGACTACCTGCCTGCTGAAATATATGTATTAGCAAAAATCTGTATTGCTCATTATTATTGATTAATTTATATATATTACTAAAAGAGAATAATTGTTTTTACAGCTTTTGGTTTTATTAGGTTCAATAAAACTATTTTCAGCTCATAAACCATCAACAGGCTGTTTGTTTATTTTTAATGTTAAACAGAAGCTTGACCTCTGACCCCAGGAGTCACATTCAGATGTTTGTTTTTAGACCTTCATCAGTCTTTGAGCTGCATCAGAAAATAAATGAAAAATATTTCTTTTATTAATAAGTATATTTTTAATTTCATTGCAAGCAGAATGAAATTAATTAAAGCAGAATTCATTTCCCCAGATTTTTATTTATTTGTTGAACATGAAGTTACTCAAATCATGTTTTTATTGCTGAAAACACGATTCAATAATTAATACGTTCACCGATTTACTATTTTTGCCTTCTCTGTAAGGTGAGTCAGTCTCAGATCAAATGAGTCATTATGAAAACAGAAAGTCATTTATCTTCCCTTTAATAAGTCAAATATGCATTTCCTTAAAAAAGACTTTTCACTTCATAAAAATATTATGAGCAGCAAAACAAAGGAATAAGAAATCTGTGTCCAGTGAGAAATTATCTCCTGGTTTAATTCCATGAAGGGAAATAAAAGATGAATGAAGCTGTTTCTACAAATACAGAAAATCATCTTATTTATTCTTCAACCAAACATCCAGAGAAACTCAGTTTCCATGGTGACAGACAGGTGATGGAGGCCATGAGGAGCAGCTGGACACACCTGGACTCCTGCAGCTTCAGGATCCGGTTAAAGTTTCTTTGTCTGGATTTGCTGCAGCCTCACCTGAGTGACATCACACAGGGGGCGGGGCTAAACAAGAGCAGAGCAGGTAAAAGCAGCAACACACCTGCACAGGAGCACCTGTGAGTTCATCTCAGCCAATGAGAAGCCAGCAGAGAGCAGAAGTCCAGACTGAACTTCAGGCTCTGATCAGAGAATATTCATGTTACAGTGTTTTTCCTGCTGGAAGCTGATTGGTCGGTCTGAGTTCGAGGCCTTTTGCTCTGCGGCTGTTCTGATTGGTCAGCGTCCCTGAAGCCCTGGCAGGTGATCTGGTATTGGACCCTGGAGTCCATGTGACCCGGGGATTTGACAATGGAGGCCAGGCGCTGTGACTCCTCCCACTGGAGGAGGAGCCTGATGGAGGGGGCGTGGCCCCAGATGTCGCCGAGCGCCGGCACCAGCTGCGCCTGGCCGGCGCGCAGCCGCGTGGTCATGTGGTTGGTGGTTACCACGGCGATGTTGTGGCCCGTCGCTGCGGCGATAAGCCGCAGGCCGAGGCGCTGGAGGAGGCGTGTCCTCTGGGACAGATCGTCATGGAGACGCAAGAACGGGAACGCCACGCTGTCGATGACGAGGAGGCGGAGCCTCGGCCGGTCTGACAGGAAGTCGGGCAGCAGATGCAGCTCGGCCAGCAGCTCCACGTAGTCACGGCAACGCACCTGAGAACACACACACAGCCAATCAGAGCCCTCCTGCCTCAGGGTTACCATGGCAACAGAAGTCAGTAAGACCTTCAGCTATAGGCTGATTAAAGGAACTGGGCCCATCAGAACCAGCAGAACCAGGAAACCCAACCCACCAGGAAGACGTTTGACAGGATGGTCTCCACTGTGAAGGTCGTCATGGCAACACGCTGCTCCTCATCCTCAGCCAGCAGCGAGCAGTGGCGCACGGCGGCGCCGGCCAGGTCCACCAACCTCTGGACCTGGAACCCGCCCTCCGTGTCCATGAACAGAACCTGACCCCCGAGACCGCCGAACACCGCCGGCACCTGGACGTCCACGGCCAGCTGCAGACTGGGCAGAACCAGAACCAGTCAGAACCAGAACCAGCAGCTTAAACTGGTCTGAGGTTTCTTTCCGAACTGGCTCCCGATTTGAAATGAACCCGTTTCTTCAGAGGAACCCGGTTCTGGGTCCAGTTGGTGGTGAGGTTTCATACAGCAGCAGCGCCCCCCGCAGGGCAGGAAGTGGTCAAGAACAGAGGCCTGCAGACAGGATGTGCCCTCGTTGGATCTGACCTCAGCGTTCATCCTGCCATCCCCTGCTGAGGCTCTCAGGATGAACCCGATGGCTTCTGATTGGCTGCTTATCAGCCAATCACCGCTTGGGACATGGGACCAAAACATGGCGACTTTAGGGACGATTTGTGTGCAGAAATATTCAAATTAAATATTTCATCAAACTCATCATTGACCGTTACCACCTATTGACCCTTACGACCCAATTAGTGACCCCAGCTGGCTCATTAATGACCTTAGCGACCCTAGTATGACCTTGATGACCTCACCCTGTGGGTGTGATTGTTGCGAGGCTGTTGCTTCCAGCCATGTTCAGACCCAGAGACACGCTCCAGGTGTGTGTGCGACCAGGTGTGTGTTTTCTGACCACAGCTGTGTTTTCCCAACTCCTGGAGCTCCGCAGATCTCCGTCACTTTCCCGACAGGAACTCCTCCCCCGAGCGCCTCGTCCAGCTGGGAGCAGAACGTCACGATGCTCCTGAACTCCTCCTCCCTCTGCAGGAGCTCCAGAGCCGTCACCGGGGCAACGCCGTGCCCAGAGCTGGCAGCCTGCAGCGCCTCCAGCGCCTCCTGCTGGGAGACTCCAGCCTCTGCACACATGACAAATCAGAGCAACATTTTAAAAGTTAGGAAAGCAGTGTGATGTCATCAGCAACATTAAATAGCTTTAAATTACTTGTTATTGAAAATAAAATAGTAAGATGAAAATCTTATTAAAAGTTTTAAACTTTAGAGTAGAAACACATCTTTAATGTTCAATTTACGTAATTAAAATCAAGAAATTAAAAAGTCGTTTGTTCCTTTTCTATAAAATTTTAATAAATAAAGATATAAAACTATGAAACAAAACCAGAACCTCCAGTAAATTAATCACAGTTTACTGTTTTTTATGCTTGATTATTATAAGAAGGATTTGTGGAAGGCATAATGATGATCAAAACATCAACAATAAACATATTTTCTTTTTTAAAATTATATTTTGCATACTTTTTTTGGAGTTAGGCATAAAAAAGTAAAAAACATAAAAATAATATTTGACAGTAATAAATTAAATTGATCACATTTGATCCATTTTCTGATGGTGAATCAATCACTGATCATTTCAGGTTTAATTCCGTCTCTGATTGAATGAAGAAAAAAAAATCATCTTTATCCATAAACTGGAGCAATCACAGAACCAGAACCAGAAATAAGTTATCAGAACCTGATATCTAAAAAACAGAAAAATATTTTCATAGAAAAATTATTGTATATTTTCTATAAAATTTCCTTTTTTTCAGAATTTCTGTCCCAGAACAAATTTGACCGGAACTTTATTTAGTTTCTATTTTAACAAAAACCTAATTTTGGATGAAAAGCAGTTTTATCCTCAATATGAAAAACGAGATGCCTCAAAACATTATGACGTCATGAGATGACGCGATTCCGCCGCTCTACCTGCGCTCAGGTGTTCCGGGTTCAGGTCCTGCAGGTCTGTGGTGAACTGGAAACCAGCTCTCACCAGTTTCCCCTTCAAACTGGAGCCCAAACTCAAACTGGAGACAGGCCTCCTCATCCTCACCGCGCTCACAGCAGCCCGCTTCCTCCTTGCACTTCCGCTTCCAGTTTTCAAAATAAAAGCCGCAGGATTTCCGCTTTGCTGTTGAGTTCCGGGGTTTTGATTTTGAATCTGTTTAATTCCTAAAATATTTGGTTTGACATCCAACAAGGATAACAATTATAAAAATGTAATTTTTGTGAAACATTTAAATTACTATAAAATTATTGTGGATTAGATAATTTTCTCTAATCTTTTAAAAATGGAGACTTTTCTAAAGTGTCCGTTTCACTTTGAGCTGCTTCCCTCCACCAATAGAAAGAACTGCGCAGTTATCAACAATAAAACTGAAATCAACAGAAGTGTGGAAATACAAACAGACCTAGAAACATTTATCTTTTATCCAGTTTACTCTGTTATCTAATTTTTTATTAACCAAATCCTAGAAAGTGAAAAAATGTATGAAGGAATTATATGAATACAAAATAAAATATCAATATAGAAGAAACATGTAAAACTAAATGTAAAACTCATGAAACCAATATTGGCAGTAATGTATGTATTTTAGAACAGGATGAAGAACTTTCAGTTTAAATATATACTGCTCAAAAAAATAAAGGGAACACTCAAACAACACAATATAACTCCAAGTACATCAAACTTCTGTGAAATCAAACTGTCCACTGAGGAAGCAACACTGATTGACAATCAACAATGATTTTGTTGTCAGACATTCAACTTTGTACAGAACAAAGTATTCAATGAGAATATTTCATTCATTCAGATCTAGGATGTGATTTGAGTGTTCCCTTTATTTCTTTGAGCAGTGTATATTACTCACATAGACGTAAAAAGCATTAAGAAACAGTAAAAATCATTTTTCAACAGTAAATGTATCCTGATGCTCCTCACCTCTGTATGAAACTGACGAGTTTAATTAATGTGCAGTTTTTCCTAAATTCACATATTTTAAATATTACATATAAAACAACAATAAGAATTACTGCAGAAATTAAATTAAGTTATTCCGTTAAAATTAATTACTAAGCTTAATTTTATTTTGAAAACACAACAGGAATCTACGTAGCAACTTCAGTGACGTCAGTCGGACGCGACGGTCGTTCCATGTGAGTTCACATCGGTTTGTTGATGAAGGTTTGACCTGCGGCTGGTTGATCAGGTAAGATGATCAGTCATTATTGATCATAAGCAGGCTGACCCGTAGCAGAAGAAACCGGAAGTTGCCCGAGTCTCCGACAGGAAGTTGAGTTTGGAGGAAGCGCTGCAGGCTGAGGGTCCAGCAGGACGTTTTACTGGATGTTGACTGGAAGGCTGTTTGTTCAAGTTTAAAAACTGATTTTATGATTTCTGGACGATGAACCCAGAGATCAATCAAAAGGTTTATTAGTGTCTGGAATATTTACGCATCGTCCTGTTAAACTCAGGGTTTCCACCAGGCGGCGCTACTGAGATAATGACACTGATTTGATTGGACACATGGAGTCACATGTTCCTCTGCTTGTAGATCACAGAGATGAAGAGGCGAGAGGAAGAGGAGAAACAGAGGAAGACAACAGGCCAGAGTCCAGGGGAGGAAGAGGAGGAAGAAGAGCAGAGGAGGACGAGCACTCAGAGCGAAGAGGAGGAAGAAGAAGCAGCGAGTGAGCAGAAAGGAGCTTCAGCCTCTGCTGATGAGGCAAAGAAGAAGGAGAGGAAATGTGTTCCAGGTATCATCTACCTGGGCCACATTCCTCCCAGGCTCCGCCCCAAACACCTGAGGAACCTGCTGTCAGCCTACGGAGAGATCGGACGCATTTTCCTGCAGCCAGAGGGTACGACACAAACACACACACACACACACACACACACACACACGGACACACACAGTTTTACATCATCAGAACATCCTGCTGTTATCAATTATGAAACAAGAAATCGACATTACATTTTGTCAAACTCATAATCTAACATATTGATCAATGTTCCAGTTATTGTGGATCACATTCTCCATCTAGGTGTTTTCTTAGTCTTGATTTCAATAAAATCAGTGTTTCAGCAGTTTATTGGTTTTCTTCACTCAGCCACAATAATAATAAGTTCAGTTTCTGTTCAGCAGGAGAACGTTTTGTCATCTCCACCTGTTCTCAGCTTCTGTGCAGTGATTGGATGGTTCAGTTACCTGGTAACATCATAATGTAGAGCTGTGTATTATATGCATCGCCATGGTAACTAATTTTACTGTCATAACCTGAGCCTGTGGCAACCCAGATATTAAATAGGAGAGGCACCAGGATTGAGCCTTGGGGTTCCCCACATGTGATTTTTGCCCCTTTTATATTTTCATGCTGCTCCTCCAGCAGCATGAAAATGCAGTGTGGTTTTCGTCCTGGTCGTGGAACACTGGACCAGCTCTACACCCTCAGCAGGGTCCTGGAGGGTGCATGGGAGTTCGCCCAACTGGTCTACATGTGCTTTGTGGATTTGGAGAAGGCGTTCGACCGTGTCCCTCGGGGTGCCCTGTGGGGGGTTCTCCGGGAGTATGGGGTACCGGGCCCTTTGATACGGGCTGTCAGGTCCCTGTATGACCGGTGTCAGAGTCTGGTCCGCATTGCCGGCAATAAGTCGGGCTCGTTCCCGGTGAGGGTTGGACTCCGCCAGGGCTGCCCTTTGTCACCGATTCTGTTCATTACTTTTATGGACAGAATTTCTAGGCGCAGCCAGGGTGTTGAGGGGATCCGTTTTGGTGGCCTTAGGATTGCATCTCTGCTTTTTGCGGATGATGTGGTCCTATTGGCTTCATCGGGACGTGATCTGCAGCTCTCGCTGGAGCGGTTCGCAGCCGAGTGTGAAGCGGCCGGGATGAGGATCAGTGCCTCCAAGTCTGAGACCATGGTCTTGAGTCGGAAAAGGGTAGAGTGCCTTCTCCAGGTCGAGGGAGATGTCCTGCCCCAAGTTGAGGAGTTCAAGTATCTCGGGATCTTGTTCACGAATGAGGGAAGAAGGGAGCGTGAGATCGACAGGCGGATTGGTGCAGCGTCCGCCGTGAAACGGCGCTGTACCGGTCCGTCCTGGTGAAGAGAGAGCTGAGTCAAAAAGCGAAGCTCTCAATTTACCGGTCGATCTACGTTCCTACCCTCATCTATGGTCATGAGCTTTGGGTAATGACCGAAAGAACGAGATCGCGAATACAAGCGGCCGAAATGAGTTTTCTCCGTAGGGTGGCTGGGCTCTCCCTTAGAGATAGGGTGAGAAGCTCGGTCATCCGGGAGGGACTCAGAGTAGAGCCGCTGCTCCTCCACATCGAGAGGAGCCAGTTGAGGCTCGGGCATCTGGTCAGGATGCCTCCTGGACGCCTCCCTGGTGAGGTGTTTCGGGAACGTCCCACCGGGAGGAGGCCCCGGGGAAGACCCAGGACACGCTGGAGGGACTACGTCTCTCGGCTGGCTTGGGAACGCCTCGGGATTCCCCCGGAGGAGCTGGAGGAAGTGGCTGTGGAGAGGGAAGTCTGGGCCTCCCTTCTTAAGCTGCTACCCCCGCGACCCGACCCCGGATAAGCGGCAGAAGATGGATGGATGGATGGATGGATGGATATTTTCATGCTTCCTGTTGGTCACATTCTGCAAACATCAGTTTTCATGGTTATGTAGACGACACTCTGCTCTGCAGGCCAGAGATCAGCTCAGGTTTCCCCTCCAAGTTAGTTAAGATTAACAATCAGAAAGCAGAAGTTTGACTCGTTAACACTTCGCCTCCACTTTAACCAAACCTCTCAGTTGCCCCACTGTAGTCATAATTTTTCTCCTTGCAGCTGAATTTTGCAGGTGCAGATCCATCTATTGTTTGTTCCTCTGATGTAAAAGACTGTTGTTGCTGCAGAAGGTTCTGGTTGTTGTTCCTAACCTGGCTGTGTTGATCCCGCAGACCGCCAGGTGAGGAGGAAGAAGAAGAAGTCCGGCTCCAGGAGGTGTGACTTCACCGAAGGTTGGGTGGAGTTCAGGGACAAGCGGGTGGCCAAGCGGGTGGCACTTTCCCTGCACAACACGCCGATGGGAACCAAGAAACGCCAGAGGTTCTTCTCTGACCTCTGGAACATCAAGGTACCGCCTGGTTCCCTCCCTAGTTCCCTGCCTGGATCTGGAAAAGTGCTTCGTCAGCAGCTGAGTCTCACCTGTCGACATCTGTCTGTCTCTGAAGTACCTGCACAGGTTCCACTGGACTCATCTGAGCGAGCGGCTGGCCTATGAGCAGACGGTGCTGCAGCAGAGACTCCGGGCCGAAGTCTCTCAGGCCAAGAAGGAGACCAGCTTCTACCTAAACAACGTGGAGAAGAGCGCCCACCTGGAACACCTGAGGAAGAAACGGCAGAGAGACGGAGAACAGGTAGAGACAGACGGGTCTGACAGACAGGTGAACATCTGAGACGCAGACAGGTAAACCGTTGTGTTGTCCTCAGGTGGAGGAGAAGACATGGGACTTCACTCAGCGCCAGACAGAAGAGGAGATTCAGAAGAAGAAGAAGAAGAAGGACTCCATTACCCAGAAACGCCTGAATAAGGCCCGCCTCCTGGAGCAGGAGAGCCAATCCAACGTCTCCTTACTGGCTAAGATCTTTAACTCCAACCAATCAAAGTGAAACTCATGAACTTGTTTCTATGGGGACAGTAAACAGAAACGAACTCAAATACTTCCTGTTGTTGGGAAGGGGCGGAGCCATTGGGTGGCTCCTCCCATTGCTCCTCCTCATGTTTAGATTGTTGTAAATAAAGTTTGTTGGACTTTGGTTTTGACTGATAAAATATGGAGCCAGTGGTTTCTGTCCGGTCCGGTTTCCAGGTGAATCCAACCTGGAACATTTATACCGGCCTGCCTGCAGGGGGCGCCGGTCACTTCCGTTCAACATGACGGAAGTTGAACGGAAGTGACCGGCATGTTTGAGCCAAATAGACACTCAGATGATCCCAGATCATTGTGAAGATCCTTTTGATGGATAAATTATTTCTGTAGTTCAATTGAATAAAATACGAAAACTGTTTTATTTTTCATACAAACATTCTGTTGTGAAAACAAATATTTGTCATGTCTGGAAAAGCATCACCAGAATTTCACCAACAACTTTATAAAGCTGAAGAAAAACGAATCTGCAAAAAAATGAAGTCATGATCTTAGAAAAACAAGGGATCTTGTGAAAGTATCGCCATAGTTTGTGATTTGCTTTTTATGAAATTTCTAGATTGAAGACGGAAAAACCAGTTTGTTTACAAACACGCTGGGGGCGGGGTTATATGACGTCATGACGCAGTAGAGTAGGAACATGGCGGCGGATTACTGGGAGACGGAGCGACCCGAACCTCCTTCAGACTGAACCGAACCACGCAGAACCCGGGCCGGACCGGGTCCGCCTCTCACGGTTGGTACCGGGTGAAGGGTGGAGGCAGCGGACCCGGTTCCCTGGAACGTCCGGCCCGGCAGCCGTTACCGAACCGGGGCGCAGTAGGAACACCAAGCAGGTGTTCAGGAGGTAGACGGAGCCGGGCTAGCAGGCTAGCTGCGAGCAGCAGAATTAGGGTTCGGTTCGGTTCTGGGCTCCAAGCTGAAGGAGTTTAACCTGCAGCAACACCAACAACATCCGCTAATAATGAAGGAAATAAATAAAAACATTTAGGAATAATTTATAAAAATATTCATTCCTGACTGAAACTGAATCACACGAAGCTTCCGGTACCAGGCTCGGTCCACTCAGAGTCCGGTCAGGTTCGGGACTTTCTGAAAGCAGTGTAAGGCATCCACTGATCTGTGTCGTCATCTCGAAAGCTGTTGATTGATTGGCTGAGATGTTGACCTCAGCATCACAGGTCCATGACCGTGTTTTTACACAGAGTAACCATGGAAACCTGGGCCAGCCTTATGGGAAGGATCAGGTCACCTCAAAGTTGCTCTCCATGGTAACTGGTACTGGAACAGGATTAAGCTGTTTGACATCACTTCCTGCTGGTCTGTTTCAGGGCTGCATCGGGAAAATCAGTAGATCTAACTCAGTTCTAGATAGTCGCTGAGCTGCGTTTTGGTGCTTACCCATGTGTTTACCTGTCCAGGTGTCTCCAGGTGGACGGCTCCGCCCCCGTCGGCGTCTCGCCCGCCCCTGCCGCCCGAACACCCCCTCATGGAGCGGATCAGGAAGCTCAAACGGCAGCTGTCTGTCACTCTGGGGAGGGGCGGGGCCAGCGGCGGGGACAGGGCGCTGAACGACTCCAACACGCAGGAAGTGACATCACACAGCGATTCAGGTGACTTCCTGTTCAGGGACCAGCATTACATTCTGGTACCGAAGGTCCTGTTGGGACCAATCGGGTCTCTGATGGCGGGCCTTAGATTATATATATAGACTAGTTTATAATCTGGGTTTAAGCCCATGAACGAAGGGAAGCTAAAGAAAGATTCAGGATTCTAGATGTTTAACATCTAGATCTGATTTCCAGTGCGTCACTTCTAACACTCTACCTTCCTCCTCCTCTCCCAGAGGTCCCGACTCTTCGTTCCTCAGCAGCTCTGAAGGTCCGGGCCTCGTCGTCTTCGGTCCACTCGTTGCTGCAGTCGTACGGCGGCTCCATGAGGAGGCCCCGTGGTCTCGGCCGCAGCCTGAGTTCCTACCTGAATCGGGCCACCAGACTCGGTACCGGCCATGAGAAACCCGGTGGCTCTGGTTCTGAAGCAGAGTCTGAAACTTCTGCTGGTTCTTTCAGAAATAGTTCATGAAGACGTCAAGATGAACTCTGGTGGAGAAAGTGACCCCCCTTCGTCTTCAGACGATGTTCAGAGTCCGGTCCGAGTCCGACTGAGGAACAAGAAGATCTCAACGGAGGTAACGGACCAGAACCAGAACTGGACACACAAAACACCTAAAACAGATCTGATCATAACAGTCCAGCGTTTAGTTTATCAGAAACGTGACCTCCTGACCCCTGCTGACCTCTGACAGAAAAAGCATACCTGGATGCAGGTGAAGTCCGTGTCTTCTCGTGTTTCAGGACATCAACAAGCGTCTGTCGTTGCCGGCGGATATCCGTCTTCCTGATGATTACCTGGAGAAGTTCAGCGTGATTGGTCCGGCATTGTTCGAGCAGCCAATCAGCAGGCGGCTCCGCCGAGTGTCTCTGGTACGTTTCCTCTCCGCTGCACCGCGCTGCGCCACGCCGCGCCGCGCCACGCCGCGCCGCACCGCGCCGCACCACCGTTGGCTCAGCGTGTCTCTCTCTGTGTGCAGTCGGAGATTGGGTTCGGGAAACTGGAGACGTACATCAAACTGGACAAACTGGGAGAGGTGAGCTCACAGAGTGAGTCCGAGTGTTTAGGAACCGACGCGTCCAGGTGCTCAGAGCGCCACCTGTCTGTCTGCAGGGGACCTACGCCACGGTGTACAAAGGTCGCAGCAAGCTGACCGACAACCTGGTTGCCCTGAAAGAGATCCGCCTGGAACATGAAGAGGGAGCTCCCTGCACAGCAATCAGAGAAGGTACCAGCTGCAGCAACCGGCTGCAGCAACCGGCTGCAGCAACCGGCTGCAGCACCGAGCAACATGGGTTGAGCTTTTCCAGGTTGACGTGTCTTTTCTCCTGCAGTGTCTCTGCTGAAGGACCTGAAACACGGCAACATCGTGACGCTTCATGACATCATCCACACACAGAAATCCCTCACGCTGGTCTTTGAGTACCTGGTGAGTCATTACTGGGAAACGCTGGATCAATAGGCTTATAGATTATTAATCACCTTATTTAACCAGAATTATCTGAAATTTTTTTTCCAATTTATTTTGTTGAATTTTCTCTTTTTTGACACAACAAATTTACAAATAAACTTAACATTGTAACGTGTACTTAAACACTTACATTCACTCACCCTTCAAACCTGCAGTTGTTTACTTCCAAAAGTACAGTCAACTCTCACTGTATTTTTAAAATATTTATGCAAATATATTGTTATCAGGAACTTCAGATTTGGACTTAATTTTTTCATGACTATGAAAAGTTCGAGACAAGTTGTTCTGTTGGTCCCTCGGCTGGATTTGATGCTTTAAAACCTAACATCTAAAGGTTTTAGATGAGGACAAAGAACGATAAGGCAAGGTATGAATAGAAACCGTAGTCAAGACATCCCTATGGTCCTCATTTGGCTCCCAGAGGTTCTCAACGTCCCGTTGTTTACCCTTGTATGTTAGTTTTTCCAGTCCGAGCGAATTCGTGATTTCTTTCTTCCAGAGTTCCAGGGGCCGTCCATCTTCCTCCAGCATAATACAATAGGCCTTCTGGCTTGAAGAAGTCCGTAGTCTGTTAATTTAGTTTTCATCTGTGATTGTTTAAATTCCACTGGGTTTATTCCTAGAACACAGATTTTAACCTCCAATGGGACTTTCACCTTAAACAATTCAGATAGACACCCAATAACATCCCTCCAAAACTTCTGAATTTTAAGACGTTCCCACAAACAACGGAGAAGAGTTCCTTTTTCAAACAAGCATTTAGTGAAAGTATCTGGAAAATCACTGGACATACGATGAAGCTTAACTGGTGTTATATAGGTTCTCATCAGCCATTTATATTGCAGAAGTTTAAATCTTGTGTTTATCGTTTGTTCTTGTGCTTTTAAACTGATTCCAGTCTTCCTCATCCATATCTTCAAAAGTATCTCTTCTCCAAGCGTCCAACTTATCTATTGCTGTTTAAATCTTAGAGGAAAGCATTAATAAATTATAGAACGCAGAAAGAAAACCTTTCCCTTTTGAGTCTCCAACTCACCTCTTCTATTTTTGTTAAAGGTGGAATGCCAACTATTCGTTTCAGTTTTGATGACAGGTTTTTCAATTGCAAGTATTTAAAAAATGTTTCAGGGGTATTAAATACTTCTTACATAGCTGATCGAAAGTAAGTAACATGCCACCAACATACAGGTCTTTAATTTTCTGAATGCCTTTGGTTTTCCATAGTTTAAATCCTCCATCATTTTTTCCTGGGGTGAACCTTTCATTACTTCAAATTGGGGTAAATTGTGATAACTCTTGTCGCTCACCTACATGTTTATGTGCTGCATGCCAATTTATAATTGTATTTTTTAAAAAGGGGTTCTTTGTGGTCTTTTTTAAAGTCTTTAGGTCCAAAGAATATACAAAGGTATTTAAGGGGAACTCTGGAACAGATTGCTGTTCAATATCTACCCAGGCTGGAGGCGCCGTCGGGCAAAAGTAATGGGTAGCTGATGTTAGTTGGGCGGCCATATAATGCTTTATCTGAATTTTTAAATTTCAGGACAAAGATCTGAAGCAATACCTGGATGACTGTGGAAATGTCATCAATGTTCACAACGTCAAGGTGCGGATGGATGGATGGATGGATGGATGGATGGATGGATGGATGGATGGATGGATGGAT
>VMRN01000220.1:59111-69450 GCA_010277015.1 Poeciliopsis turrubarensis
TCTGGGTCGGTTCTGGTTCTGGATCAGTTCTGGTTCTGGGTCAGTTCTGGTTCTGGTTCTGGGTCGGTTCAGGTTCTGGTTCTGGGTCGGTTCTGGTTCTGGGTCGGTTCTGGTTCTGGTTCTGGGTCGGTTCTGGTTCTGGTTCTGGTTCTGGGTCGGTTCTGGTTCTGGTTCTGGTTCTGGGTCGGTTCAGGTTCTGGTTCTGGGTCGGTTCTGGTTCTGGGTCGGTTCTGGTTCTGGTTCTGGTTCTGGGTCGGTTCTGGTTCTGACTGTAGCCATGGAAACGTTTAGCTCAGCAGTCGTTTCGTTTTCGTTGAAATAAAATCAGGAAAACAGAAACGACTCAAAACCAAATGAAAGTTTTCAACTTTAAAAGTTAAATTGGAAACGAGTCGTTAAATTTGCTTCATATGAATCTTTTCTTTGTTGACTGAGTTTAAAATGTTGGTCTGTGCATAAAAACGGATTTTCTTGTCATATTTTAATAAACCTGAACCTTGTTACCTTCCTCTCCGGTTGCTGCATCTGGTTCTTCATCACCTCTTCAGCCACGTTGAAACATTCCTTCCAGTCGTCCTCACATTTGGTCCGGATCTGTTGGGTCAGCTTGGTTCTGATGGACTCCCTCAGAACCTCCTTCAGAACCGCCTCCTCCTCCTCCAGAACCAGTTTGTAATAAAGCGTTTCTTCGTACTAAGTTGCTCCGTTGCTGCAGCTGCTCCTCCATCGGGTCCAGGAACTCATGGCGCCAGAGAAAACGATGAGGAGGAGCAGCCAGCAGCCGCTCAGCTGCAGCAGAGACAGGCTGTTACCTGGAGCTGCTCCCCCTGCTGGCCGGGGCAGACGTGACTCACCCTGGACGTGGTTTTGATGGCAGCCATGGTTTCTCTCTCCTCGTCGCTCCTGTGGGCTGCGGCTTTGCAGCCGCCTGCTGCTCAGAGAGCTTGTTGAAGCAACAGGCCCACCAGTCGCCGTCGATGAGGAGAAACGCGACCCAGAGGAGGCCGACCAGAGCCGCCTTTAACACCTGGCAGCAGATGAAGCTCTTGAACATGGAGCGGTAGCTGCAGGTCCTCTGGAACAGCCGGTTGGACCACAGTATTAGGACGGTTGCTATGAGACCGGGTGTGACGGCGTAGATGATGCAGTAGTACAGCTGGGGCTTGCAGGAGCATTCAAAGTCGCTCCTGAGCAGAATGCTGTAGGTGAAGATCACCACGATGGCGAAGTAGGTCTGCAGTTTCGCCAGCCCCAGCTTGGTGACGAGCGACTGCATCTCTGCTGCTGGAGGTCAGAAACATCCACCATGAAACACGAAGGCGATCATCTGAGACCAGAGCCGATGCAGGAAACATGGCTGCCAACGAAAAACTGCAACTGCTGCTGTGAAACATGTGCATGCCAGTTTACCAAAATCCACCAACAAAGAACGATTCCTTAAAATACTAACATAAAACAAATGGCAGTGATGATCCAGAGGCTGGAAGAATCCAACATATTTCAGTCTAAAAGCTTCAGGAAACATTGGAAGAGAAACAGGAGCTGTTTCTACAACCTGAACTCTCAGAGCTCATTTTCCAGCAGCTGCTTCATCTCAATATGTTCAGTCAGACAGAAAGTGAAACAGGAACGTTTTGAACGGCCGACTGCTGAGTTTCTGTAAACAGGATGTGGTTCAATGCACAATGTGTGAAAGCAGCAGCTTCACATAAAGGTTCTGTTCTGTTTGGGCCCGGCGGCGCGGCCCGGCGGCGCGGCCCGGCGGCGCCAGGCCACACAATCAGTGAACCGATCAAAGCCAAATACTCAGATTTTACGGCAGAATCTCAGAATTAATGGAACCAAAAACCTTCAACAGGAAAGGAAACGACTGATGAAATAAATCAGGAAGAAACGCTCGAGAAATTCAGGCTTCGCCGAGACGGCAGAATATTTATTAATATTTATTAGTGAAATATTAATAAGAGCAGCTTCAGCCTGTTTCCCTTAATAAACACATCAACTCAATAAACGTTTCGTTTTCAGCTGAACTGAAACCGTTTCTTCACATCCTGAGTCACATGATCAACATCTGGATGTTTATGATGGAAACAGGAAGTCGTCTCCTTCTCTTCTCGGTGTCATTTCCCCCAGCATCTCTCTGCGTCTTCGTTCATTAAACGTTTTGTTTCCTTGCAACATATGTCACAATACTTCTGAGATGCTTCCATCTCCTTCTTGCGTAGAGATCTTGCTTGTTGAACAGTCCAGGAGGAAGAGATAGTTTGGTTTTCAGAAGCAAGAGGTGATTAGGAGTGAGTACCTCCAAATGGTTTGGATCACTGGACACCTTGGTTATTGGCCGACTATTAATAATCGCTTCCGCCTCACGCAGAAGTGTATGTTCTCTCTTCATCCAGTGTCTGCAGTCTTAGTGAGACATTTAAGATTTTCTTCACTGACATTATTAATCTCTCCCAGACGCCGCCCTGGTGGGATCCTGTGGGACGATTGAACATCCATTGAATGCCTTGTTTTTGAAGCAGGTTTTCAATCTTGGACACGTTCCGTTCATTAATGGCTCTCTTAAGTTCAGGCTCTGCACTGATGATCTGGTTAGCATATCCCTTAAAACATAGTTAACCAATGCCTGGAAAATGGCTGAAATACACTGAAGGTAATCAGGGGAACAAGACACACCTGGGAACAATCAAGGGGAAAACAGGACAACGAGGAACTCAGGACACAGAAAGCTCAAACAAACACAACAGAAACACACGGAACATGACACAACCAGTCCGAAACCAAAAACTAGCAAAGGAACTTCCTAAACAAAGAGGAACTTTGAAGATTTTATTTCATGGGAACAAAGAAAACCATCAGAAAACTAAACCACAGAAAACCTGTGTGGTTTGTTTGTAGAGAACATCGGACCCGTTACTGTCCCATGTCGGTACCACAGGCGCCCCTGTGAGCCACACACCCAATGGGGCCTCGACTGCCCGTCACTGGGCGTCACAATTTAATGCAACAAAGTCAAAATCCAAGAAAGGAACGAGCACAGGCACACCAATCTAAGAAAATACAAAAAACTGAAGCAGATATCAGGAGGACACCAGGAGAGTGACGAGGTTTGTCAAGATAGCAAAGCAAACTGGCAACTAGTGACGGGAGAGGAGCTTGAATACTGGGAGGACGGGTGTGGAAGCAGTGGGCTGACCAATGAGCAAACTGGTAACAGGTTAGAGCACAGAGCGGCAGAGAGGAACAGGAAATAACTAGAAACAAGAAAACAACTAGAATCACTAGGGAACAAAACAGGGCAAACCTAAGGAACACCAAAGTGACAAAAATAACAAAATTCCCAAACCAAACTCAAACAACCCCGGATCCCGACACCTTCTGCTCGCAGCCTGAGATCTTCTTCCTTCCTGATTTGGTTCCTCTGCAGTTTGTCCTCCAGGTTCTTCCTGTTCTTCTGCCTCTAATCTGGACTGCAGATGCTTCTGTTCCCCGTCTCATTCCCTAAAGGCTCTTTGGTTCCCTCAGGTCACTGCTGATCCAGGGTTTGTCATTTAGGAAGCTTCGCTCTGCTCTGGCGGCGATGCTGCCGTCCACACAGCTTCCTGTCCTCTGCTGTCATCGTCACATTTATTAATATGCACTTTAAGAAAAACTCCTGAACAGAAACAATAAAGTAAATTGATGAAAAGAAAAAGAGAAATAATACAAGAAAAAAAATCAGAATATATTGTTAAAATAATAACAGAAGAGTTCCAGTATCAGGCCTCAAGGAATCAAAATGAGGTTTAAGAGGCGATTTAAAATGATCTGTTCTGTGGGCAGATCTAATCTGGAAAGGCAGATTATTCCAGAGATTAGGAGGAGAAAGCCCAATCTCCTTCCTCTGGAATCGGCTCTGTGGGATTTTCAGTAGCTGCTGATTGTTGGATCTTAAAGTTCTGGACACAGAATGAAGTTTCAAAAGATCCTGAAGATCAGGAGGAGCTAACCCATTTAAACTTTATAAATTGTTAAAAGAATCTTAAAATCTATTCTATATGCAAGAGATTTCACCTTTGCTAAAATCCACAAGTAATAAAAACTTGATTTAACGATGGAACTAACTTCTCGAATTTAAACAGCAGAAGTTCGACAAAATGGAGCGAAAGGACCAAATATCAAGTCTGGATTTTTATCCAGTTTGGATCAAATAATATGACTTGAGTTTTACTGTAATTGAGGTGAAGAACGTTTTGTTCCAACTTCAGCTAAACATCCATCAATACCTGTGAGATTCATTTTCACCATTTTGTAGTTTTATACACATAAATCTGGACATCATCCACAAAGCAATGAAACAAAATGTTGACCAAGAGGCAGTAAATATAAAATAAACAAGATAGGACCTAAAATTGAGCCTTGGGGGACGCCGTACTTTAAAGGTTTGGCTCTAGAACAGCATTAGTCAAGATGGACTGAAGGTTCTGCTTTCTAAATAAGATTTAAACCATTCAGGTGCTGGGATCTCAGGCCGACACAATGTTTTAATCTGAATGAAATAATCTGATGCAGCGCTCAGATCTCACAGTAATAAAACGGCAACATCGCCTGAATCAACCGTTAAAATCAGATCATTATGGAGTCGAAGCAAAGCTTCAGTGCAGCTTTAAACCAGACTGAAGTTTATCAGTTATATTATTGTTTTTTAAAAATATTTCAAGCTGAATATGAACAAATTTTTTGGGGACCTTTGATAAAAAAGGGAGTTTGGAAATGGGCCTAACATTTGCCAGTAACCTTGAGTCTAGATTGGGTTTTTAAGAATTGGTTTAACCAGAACATGTTGAAGAACTGATGGACTCAACCGGACTGCAGTGAGGCGTTTATCACGTTACGATATAAAGGCCAGAGGTGAGAAATATGCCTCTTATCAGACGGTGGGAAGACAATCCAAAGGATAATCTGAGGGCTGCAGATTTTAATATCTGGGGTCGGTTTATCTAGAGAAACTGGCTGAAGATGCTCCAGAGCAGCTGTGCATTCTGGGATTTCATGGGAATCTAAATCTACCAGGGTATTTGAGCCTCTGGAGCTACAATGTTTTCAGTGAAAAACTTAGAAAAAACCTCACAAAGGTCGGCAGGCTAAAGGGCCGGATGTAATGGAGGGATTAACAATCCTATCCAGGACACTAATAAGGACTTGAGGCCTGTGGCCATTCGAAGCTACAGGATTCATCAAATATTTAGATTTTGCTCATTTAACATTATTCTGATAATTAAACTGCCTCTTCCCAAATGAAACCTGCCATTTCCTTTTTCCACCTGCTCTCAGCAGCCTGAGTGGTTTTATTGAGCCACAGCTCTGAAAGTTTCTTTTTTTTTAGTTTTCATAGTTTTCAAGAGGGTTATGCTAGCTGGAGCATTTAAGCATGCTTTGCTAAAGTTAAAATAAGAGCTTCAATATCAAGACTGCTATCAGTAGGAAATAAAGTATTAACAAGGCCTGCAGTTAGTTGGAGAGCAGCTGCAGAATTTATGAGAAATGAAGGTTCCTGCTGTTTTTAATGAATGTAGACAAATTATGTTTAGAGTATATCTTTTCTTTCTATAGTAACTTTCCAAGACTGTAACTGACTGTATTAGACCGTAGCATCTTGTAACTAACGCTGCATTTACTGCAGTAAAATTATGGCAACCACATGACTGTAACATCTTTTTACAATAAAATACCCAAATGTATCAAACAGTTCTGCTCATTTTTTAATTTGTAATTTTCTGTAAATGGTTTACAGTTCTGAATTGTTATACACCATTATGTTTTTTACACAAGTAAGAAATAAAAGTGGAAAGGGGTGACTGTTTAGTGTTGCAAAAAACTTGTTTGAAGAAAGTTTCCTTCTAATCCACAAAAACCCGTATGTGTGTGTGTGTGTGGTTTGGAACTGAAGAGCTGACGGTCTCCCGGTTGGTCAACTGTTTCACCCTCTACTGATGACAAAACCTTCATATAAACTCGGTGTTTTACTCCCGTCCGTCTCTTCATTCAGCTGCTCTCAGGTCGGCTGCAGTCATTTCTCCTCTTTTACATTTTTCCTTACTCCAGTTTGGAAAATGGGATAAAGTTCATTCTACTATCTAAATGCTCTGTAAATCTGCCTTCTGCATGTCCCACTGATCACTTAACACTTTTCTGATTATTTTCCACCAAATCTCTATGACTGCAGCATTTAATAGCAAACAATCATCAAAGGATGTTCACTGTTCACTTCGGGACAAATTGCAACAAACCGACTGAACTGATTGACGGCGCCATCATATCAATTGAACATTGTCTTTATTGCTTTTATTGCAAACATTAGGAGTAAAATTGATCACAAATACAACAAACCAACATCTAGCAACTAAATATGTTTGTTTTAATGCCTGAATGAACATTTTATTAATTCCAAAGGAACATAATAAATATAACTGCTGAATGCCTGAAGGTTATATAATCAGGCTTATTAACTTCATAAAGAAAGCAGCAGATCCTCTCAGACTGACGTCGGATGTTTCTCTTTCACTTTGTGGAAAACGTTTCCATCTGACTGTTTCTTCCAGCTCAGCTTCACGTCTGCAGTCAGTCCTTCCTGTTTCAACTTCAGCAGCAGCTGGAGGGGGAGGAATCATCACATTTATGCAGATTAATATCCAGGTTCTTTCTGCAGGAGAAAAACCTGTAACTGATAGAGATCAAACTGAGGAAATCATCTGAAACCTCTTAGCTGGATCCATCAGCTGAGTTTCTATTCACCATGAAGTTATGAATGTTGAAACGGTCATAAAGTCCTGACCGTTTGTTATGAGACATAATCTGTTAAAAAAAAAAAAAAATCTCTATCTTCTCCCTTTACGAACTAGAAACAACCAATCAGAGCCAGGAGGCGGGGCTTACTGCTGTCAATCACATCCATGTTGTGCTGCTTTCCCTTCCTTTGTTCTCTGCTACTCTGCAGTGGTTGATTGACAGTGCTAAGCCCCGCCTCCTGGCTCTGATTGGTTGTTTTTGGTGCATTTCTTCAGACAGCAGCAGCAGCTCAGAGAGAAAGTTGATCTGTTACAACAAGCTGACAGATTTAACAAATAAACGTTTTATAAAAGTTACTGCAGCTTTAATGGAAACAATTTGATAAAAAGTCTAAATTTTTCAGCCATTTTGAAATGATTGTATTTCAATAGAAACATTTTTTAGCTTCATGAGTCACATGATCAGCAACCGGATGCTGCTGCTGGTGGAAATGAAGAAGAAAACAACAGGAAGTGGTTGGAGGATGAAACCAGCATGATTTTTAGTTTAATTTCTAATTAATGGAAACACCAGATTGCCAAATTGTGTGTTTTTTTTTTTTTGTTTGTTTTACATCAGCAGAACATTAACACTTGTGTTGGCGCTGCAGCGCCACCTGCTGGTGGATGTACCTGACTCAGCAGCTCTTCCTTCACTGCTGCAGAGTTCAGATCCAGGCTGAAGGTTTTCTCCAGCCTCACAGACACAACCTTCTGAAAAACAAAAGCTTTGACAGCAAAATGGTTCATGAGCTGCAGGCAGCGACATCAGGAGGACGAGGCTGAGGAAGACTCACAGGTGGAGCAGATGAAGGCTTTCTCTACGTCACACCGCCAGTCCTCCCATGTCCCCAGAGCGTCAAACGTGGCCAACACACACTTCTCACTCTTGTCATTGTTGTTGGGCTCGGTGTCCTTCCAGTAGCTGAAGGAGAAGCGGCTCCCATCCGACCACTTCCAGGCGTCTCGGTACAGTCCGGTCCAGACTTTGGTTCCTGCTGGCACCAGCTGCTGGACCTGCTGGTTTTCGGACTCGTTCCTGATGCTGGCCAAGTCCGAGTGCTGCTTCCTGCAGAAGCTCTGGGCCTCTGTCCAGTTCATCCCGGACTGGACCAGAATGAAACTCACACTGGGCCCTGAAGCCACAGAACCAAGGAATGTATCGGAACATGAGACCTTCTGCAGAAACACTAAAGCCCAAGTACAACGGCTAGGAGTTAGAAAAACACTTGTGGAAATGTTTGAACTTAACGACATGAACATTTACAACAAAAAACACTCAGAAATTTGTTCATTAATTTAACATATTTTCTAGCAAAGTCAGGAAAATTTTCTGAGCTCAAAAAGTTTAAAACTCAGAAATGTTGAGTTTAATCTCATAAAATTTACATGAAAAATGTGAAAATTTATGAACTCAAAAAGTTGACTTTTTTCTCACTTTTGAAACTAAAAGTTGAACATGTTTTACATCATGAATTCAGAAAATATCAAAGTTTTGCCTAGAAAAATATTTTAAATTAAAAAATTTCTTGCAATTTTTTGACTTTTCAAGTTCATAAAATTTCCACATTGTTTTTTAAAAAAAGCATGTGAAGGTTGCTGGATGGACGTCACAGGTTCGATTCCCGGGCTGGTGACCTTTGCCTCATGTCTTCCTCCTCATTGCCCATTTTTAATTCACTGCAGATAAAGGCCAATACAGCCAATAAAACACTGAAGAAAGTTAAGTTTTTTTCTTGCAAATTTTTAATTTATCAAACTGGACTTTTTTTTCTACAAAATTTCTGAAATTTACACTAAAAATTTCAGTTTTTCTTGCGAATGTTTTACCTTTGGAGCTTAAAAATGTCCCATTACTTTAAGGAAAGTTATTCATCACAAAAGTTTTGAACACTTTTCTTACAAATTTTCAACCAATGTAGTTTGAACCTTTCTACATTTTTTTCTAGGATTTTTGACCTTTGCAGCTCAGAAATGTCCATATTTTCATGAGTCTGCAGGTGATCGTACCGGTGATGTTGGTGCAGACGGGCCACAGGGCGGAGGAACACGACCCGTCCTGCCACAGCCCTTCCTCGGTCATCATCCCGCAGCGCTCGGTGCTCTGCCAGTTGTCCGGCTCGCCGCTCTGCCACTTCCTGAACGAATCCTCTCCGGTTCTGTAGAACCCAGAGTCCGACATGGACCAGCGCCAGCTGTTCACGTCGTCGTACAGTCCGATCCAGGCTCTCTGAAACAACAGAGAGAACCGGTTCTTTGTTTTCTTTGTGAGTCATGGTTTTCCTTTTTCTTTAATTAAATCTAATTATTGTTTAATAGATTTATTTTCTGTCCTCTCTCAGTTCGATTTTTGTTCAGTATTTAAACTTTTCTCCTGCTCAGTTTTCTTTTCTCTGTTATTTTTTGTTTCTTCTCTGCTGGATTTTTCTTGGTTTGATGTTTTTTGTTCTGCTCTGGCTCCCTGTGGTTTGTAGCTGCTGTCTGAATTTTGGTGACTCTCATCATGACAGAAACATTTCTCTAGTAACATTGATGGTGTTTTTGGATATTTGCTTCCTGTTTCTGCTGTGACTTCAGAGGAAGTGAAAGCCGTCATACGTAGCTGAAAGAAGTGTAGACCATGTTGTCCATGACTGCCATCTTGTTCAGCGTCTCCACATCCTCCATGGTTGCTACGGTAGCCAGGTCTGAGTTCCTCATCCTTCTGCAGTAACTCTGAGCGTCAGCCCAGGTCTTCGGCTCGTAAATGAAATGATATTCATGAGATGAAGGAGAAGAAATTATGCCTGAGAGACGTAGGAAGAGTTTAATCCACTTCACCGAAACAAAAACTTACTAAATGTTTCCAAACCAAAGCAACAGCAGAACTCATTAAAATATAAATCAAATGAATATTTCTGAGTGAAACTTGCCTGCTGCAGCAGTGATGAAGAGGAGGAGCGCCTCCATCCTTCCTCATCTGGTCTCTGCTGTCATCAGAAACTCTCTGCCTCTCGGCTCAAACATCCTGAATTATTGGCAAGTCAAAACCATTCAAATCAGCCGCATTTCCATGGAGAAGGTCAGATAAGGTCATGATGAAGGCTTCTCCTCTTCCTCCAGATCTCTGCTAAAGTCTTGCTGTTGCTTTGAGGTCAGAGTGAAAATAAACGGGTAAAAACTTAACAGAAAAAACTTTTAGTTTGTTCAATGTCTGCAGAAGCAGTCTGAACTTTAACCTCAGATTTTATCCAGCAGCAAAATTTATATTAACATCTATTAAAATAAAAATCCCCAAAATGATCTTTTAGAGGAACAAACTGCTTGAGAATTAATTGATTTAACTTAATGTTGATTTCATTTTGTTTGTGACTAAACTGATTAAAATATAATAAATGTCTATATTGTGAGTAAACCTATTTTTCAGAGGTGGTGGGATTAGGGTTCGGTAGGGGGGATTAGGGTACAGTGGGGGGGGGATTATGGTAGGGGAGATTAGAGTTAGCAGCACTGAGTAGAATCGATGTGAAAACAGACACATCAGATTCTGT
>VMRN01000220.1:86278-101173 GCA_010277015.1 Poeciliopsis turrubarensis
CTTGCCCACCTGTGTGCCTTGCCCACCTGTGTGCCTTGCCCACCTGTTTATAGCTTTTGTGTCCATGTTGACTTCGGGATTTGACATCACAGTCAGAAACTCATCTACCAGCCATGTACCGTCACGATGCTCTCCGCCACCGTTTATTCACACCGGGATGACATGAAACTTATTGTGCAGTTTGTCCGTAAAGCTACACTTACTGTAACCTTCAGCTACTCAGCCGCCCGCCTTGTTCAGGTTATCCGCTCACCTGTATAAATACTCCTGCAGCTCTGGAGGAGAAAAGCTGCCAGACTCCAGGCATCATGCCAGTCATTGTAAGGATTCTTACTGGTCACCAAAAAACAATGAGAACCCGGGCATTATCTTCAGTCAATAAAATCCCCACGACTGAACTTGAAAATCGGACATCATGGCGCTAACACTTAGCTTTCGTCAACAAATCAGAGGCAGGAGTGAGAGCTGATGTAATGTCCCGGCCGGAACGCGCTGCTAAATAATAAAACAAATTAACGAAGCTTTTCCTCGAGGAATTTTAACAATCGAGGAGCTCGAATCATTCGAGGAATCGTTTCAGCCCGACGTGAAATTATTTAGAAATGACTATTAAAGCATTTTTGTCTCTCAGTCAGTCCATCCTGTTAGAAATCAGAGATTAACCGTAATCTAATCCTTCAGATGTAACAGATTTATGACCGCTGCCTGGAGGAAAATAGTTTAACGTTTTCAGAGTTTTAAAGACAAAATAAAAGGACGGCGGATATGAACTCATTACTGTTGATTTGATGTAGAAAATCATCCTGATCGTTTCATCTCAGACCTCCAGTCCATCACAGATCAGGACTTTTCCTTTTTCACTTCAAAACCTTGGACTAGTTGCAATAAAGTTAATTGTAATGTTTATAACTCAGTAATGTGATGGTTGGATTTATCCATGTGTATCTGGTTGTTTTGAACCAAATTCAGTTGAAAAGTTTGAAGAAATGCTGAATGTGTGTAAATCATGTGAATGTGCTGAAAGAGCAGCTCTGTTCAGCTCCACGTTCTGCTGCAGCTGAAGCTCTCAATGCTTTAAAACTTAACTTGATTTATTGAATTTTAGTTTTCCTTCAGTTTGCTCTCCTCACAGAAGAAACATTATTTTGATAAAAAGTTTGTTTTCCCAGTAAGATCAGAATTACACCAGCAGCATTTGTTCTGCGACAACAGCTGAACTTACATAGCTGGATTCGGAGTAGACCGTCTGCTGTACGTCGGCCATGTTGTTGAGGACGGCGATGTCGGCCATGTTGTCAATGGTTGCCAGATCTGTGTGCTGCTGTCTGCAGAACGTCCGAGCGTCGTACCAGCTCTTTGGGTCGTAAACAAAGTGGTATTTTCGTGCAGGAAGGGAAGAGACGGTGAACACTGCTGCAGCTGTAAACCAACACGAGGAAAACTGTTATTTTTAAATCATTAAGATTCAGTCTGAATATTTCTGTTGACAAACCTGATGCAGCAGCGAAGAACAGAACAAAGTTCTCCATGTCTCTTTGGCTGTTTGCTCTGACTGCTGCTGAAAGCCTAAAATACTTCATACCAAACACTGACAGGATTTACATTTGCTCCAATCCTGCTAATCTGAATCATTTTCATGTTGAACTAATTCAAAACACTTGGATTTACATGGTCAAGGTCACAATCAGAGGCTTCAGTTTATTCAGTGACGAGTTCAGTTTCCATAGATATATTCCAACCAGATACTTGATCACACCATGTTTCCATTTTTTAGGATTGGCAAAACACAAAATAATTTTACAAACATCAGGCCTGATGTTTCCAGCAGGAGCCGAGTTTGAGTATAAAACACCAGATTAAGGAGATCAGAATCCAGGGATTCATGACGTAAAACATAAAATGATTCCTGACTTTTAACTGTTGGTGAGATCTGTTTCTTTTGTAGTTCATCTCAAATCAAACTGGTTTTGGTTCTTCAGAACAAGCAACGTGTTGAACTCCACCAGGCTAATTCAGTTCATTAAAATACTTCAGTGAGAATCAGCTTTCTGTTTTCTTTCACATTTATTTTATGCAAATGTCTTGGTGAGTAAAAATGGAGGATGAGAAGCTTGCTCAGTTTGGTTTCAGTTTCTGCTTTTTGACCTTCAAAATGTGTGAAACAAAATGCTGGGAATAAAGTCTGACTCTGAACAGAAACGGCGCCATGTTGGCTGTCTCTAGGCAACCGTGACATCAGCACCTGAAGGCATCAGCGGGATCCGGCTGGCCTTTGATTTTACAAGACGCGCCGGTCTTCTTCTGCACCAACAGTCTAACGTTATAGCGCAGGCAAGCGAACTGTAGCCTGAGGTTATGAGGAAAATCACTGCTTACTATGAAATGTGTCTCAACCCAAACCGGGTAGCAATGTACAACTCACCTTTGCAAAAATAATCGCCGTGGTCCTTCAGCTGCCGTTTAAGATTCCTAGAGTTTGGACCACCGATTTTAAATCCACAGGTACCGATGCTTTCACAATTCAGTTCCTCTTTCAGAAGAACTATCTATGGCCTTTGCCTGTTGTTCTGTGGCTGTTTTTTTATTTATTGTTTTGGCCGTCTTGCTGAACAGATGCTCTCAGATCATTACTGTCTTAGAGACATTATGTCCTGATGTCTAATGTCTCAGGGTGGCTTAAAGGTCATCCTACATCTGTTGCTTGCACAACCTTTTCTTCAACAGTTTGTTGTTCAACAATCTGTTTCCAAATAAGGATGTCACTTGTGCAACTGATTTTAATTTCATGTATTGTTACTGTTAAACTAAAATCTCCAGCATGGGTAAGAGGGGTGATCTCGGGTTTTATTGACACGTCTCACTTCAGGAACACAAGTTTTCTGTCTCCATTTGCTACAATGCAATGGTTTTATGTGTTTAATCTGGACACATCTTCTGTGATCAGTCCAAGATTTCTATGTTGTAACTTTGAGAGTTTTGCTCCGTGTTTTATCAGAGGGATGAACAAAAATGCACCTTGTACCAAGATATGAAAAAAACCTGATAAAGTTGTAAGCGTACTGCTTTGCATTGAGCCCGGTTCACAGTTCTAGTGAAAACTAAAGATGGAAATATGAAAATAACAAATTTGTTTAACATGAAATGAGCTCGTAAAATAACAAATGCAGCCGCAGTCTGATTCAGAAGAGGAACTCAATATGGACAACACGCTTCTGTTCATCTACGCTGTTACAGGTCGGTGATTTATAAGTAACAATACTAATAAATATTATTTATAGTAGTTCCTACTACCATACATTCATTCCATCTTTGCCATCCATGAAGCTTTTTTTCACGGTTCATTTTGTCTGTATTTGAATCATTTATCTTTACTTTAAACTGATAGAAAGCACAAAAAATAGATTTTATGTTAATTCTTCTAATAAACAGATATTCAAAGCACAGATTGGGCTTTGAAGCTTCAGGACAGGGTCTGCTCCATGTTTTCAGTTCACTGGAGAAAATCATGAACAGATCATAAATCAGTGGATCAGAACTGATGCAGCTTTTCTCCCTCACAGCTCCAGTAAAACTGAAGGTTCTGGAAGTGAAGCTGGTCA
The DNA here is from genome assembly GCA_010277015.1 of Poeciliopsis turrubarensis. Taxonomy (NCBI): domain Eukaryota; kingdom Metazoa; phylum Chordata; class Actinopteri; order Cyprinodontiformes; family Poeciliidae; genus Poeciliopsis; species Poeciliopsis turrubarensis. The sequence continues at coordinate 89,878 of VMRN01000220.1, forward strand.
GAACCTCCAGTCTGGACCTGGAAGAGCCTGCAGTGCTGGCAGACATGCTGAAGCAGGTAAACAACAGGAGCGTTCATAAAATGTTTCTGTTCGGAGAACATGGAGCTGCAGGTTTCAGGTCCAAACCGGATCCAACAGAACCAAACATCTTTCTGCCCCCTGCTGGTCTGGAGGAGAAAACGCTGCAAGTCCATGACTGCTGGGTTTCCTTAGAAACATTTAAAACTATTTTGAATCAGTAATAATGAGAACATTGCACCATTAAAATAAATATCTGAATTTAGATGATTTTTTGTAAATTTGTGAATTGTGGAATAAATGAATGGAATTGAACTGAACCTTCAGAGCCGGACCACAGACTTGAGCGGATCTGAATGCAACGTGACGGTGAGCAGCGCTGCGCCCCACGCTGATCAACTGCATCTTATCACCAAAAATAAAATCATTTATGTTGGACTATCTACTGGCTGAAAGAAAATGTTTGTTCTTGCCAAAGCAAGTCAAAATTGCACAGAGCCCTAAAACATTGTTAGTGCACACAACACTTGTAGTGAAGAACTTTTTTATTTCCATGCATTTTCTACCACTGGAAATCTTCATTTCACTGTTTCAAAGTCTAAATAACTCAGATTACACAGAGTCAACATTTTATTGTGGCTGGTCACATTTACAAAACAGCACCACCGTTCACATCAGGAGGAAAAATGACAATGAATTAAGACGCTAATATTTTCATTAAAGGTTATATCAATTTATTATACTGTTGTATAATAATATAATATACTACAACAGTATACAACAGTATACTGGACCACACTGGACCAAATCAGATGGTCCAGAGTGTTTAACTGGGGCAAATGGTGAAGGCCTGAAAAGGTTTGAGAAATGCTCAGAAAATGAACGTTGGAGTCAAAATGTGACAGGAAATGATGTGAGCAGCTTCCTGAGAAATGCAGAAAAGCGGTAACTAAGCAACCGACTGAGGCGGGCGCCTGAAACCGGAAAAACATTGCTCATCATCTGATGGAGGAACTTCATTACTTTTCTTATACTCAAAATGGTTTGCAGACATAAAAAGACATGGAGTAATTTCAGATTACATTACATTTTATATGTCTGTTAGTTTGATTTTCTGTCCTCTTATCTTTCTGTTTCTGTTAGCAGGAGCTAATGTATGTGAGCGATGCTGCTTCTTACAGAATCTGGTTGCCTCACAGGTTTCAGTCACATTCTGATTCATATTTGTGTAGTATGTGAAATATTCTGATATGTCTTTTATTAACCTACTGAATATAAATAGATGAAATAAATTGCCTTTCAGTTAATGGAAAGGAAGTTTCAATATCCTTCACTACCCAGAATCCCTCAGTAGTCGCATGACTGAATCAGGATGCTTGGTAGCTGTCACTTCAGGACTTTGAGTTCAAAGTCAACGTTCATATTGACTATAACTTATAGCTCTATTCAAATGAAGGACTCTGGTGTAGCAAAATGTGCTTTCCATATTAAGACAGGCATGTTGTTCTCATGAAGGATTTTAGTGCATTTATACAAGCTGGTATTTGTAAACGGGGATTCAGGGGCTTTTCTAAAAGTTTTTGTCATTCTCATATTTTTTCCAAGTGCTACGTATTATTGCTAAGCACGACTTAAATCCTGTCAATTAGATATGATCATCATAAATCAGTGTTTAACAGGAAGTGCTAAGGTCTTTGGTTTGTAAACATAATTTTTGAAATGTAGCACCAACAGAACGACAGTAGACACGCTGCTGTAGAAAAATCTGAAGAGGAAGCACATATAGTCAGCACACCTGATAATTTTCAAATTCAAAACACTTTATTTACATAATGAAGGTCATGAATCAGAGGTGCTTTCGTTTCCCTGACTCCCTCAGTCGGGTATTAGCCTAAGCTAATACTCGACTCCATCCATGTGTTCAAGTCACATTTTCTAGAATTAACAGGAAATATTTCTAAAACTCTGTTTCTCATCTGATTTGTCAAAGTTATCAAAAGCTTTTAGTGTCACAGCAAGTGGGCGTGGCCATGCCTCAAAGACCAAAGACATGAAGACACCAACCCAGCTGCATCGCCAACACATTCACACGATTAGCTGGTGACATCACGTAGCCCCGCCCCCTTTCAACAGGAAGTCACTTATTCTACTGCTGGACGACTTCCTTTCATTGTTTCCTCTGACTGACCTGAGGGATAACCTCCAGGCCTCAGCCGCAAAGACCTGGTTGGAACATTAAACAGCTTCTTATCAACAATCAATCGCTTAGATGTCGTTCAGCCATTGATAAAGTGATCAATGATCTCTACATAAATCCAGACTGCAGTCAGAAGCAGTTCTGGTACCGTTGGAAGATCATGAATAAGATCCAGTTGAAGTAGTGAAAAACATTGTTTACATGTAAACAAACCCCTGAAAAGCATCTCAAATCAATATTTTTGCTCTGGAATAACCACATGTTCTCCACATTTTCCAGGACTTTGTTGTTTCCGTCAGGGTCAGAGGTCATGACCTTTAGTGAAAGAGGGTTCAGCTCTTCACCAGAAATGATCAGAAAGTCGTTTTATTTCAAACTGCTATGATGGACTTCTGTGGTTTGTTTTCCTGACTGTCCCAACAAAATAAAAATTATTTAATCTGAAATGAAAAAAGGACAAAATCTGAAGGAAGAAACTCGTGTTTCCGTCTGTTTCCAGTTTCAGTGTGAAACTGATTTTCTTCATTTCCTGAGGATCCACTTCCCCTCAGCATTTAAAATATAAATTAATCTCCCTTAAGAGATAAAATATTAACTTTTAAATTACAATATAACCCCAAAACGATTAAATATAATGATCCAGTATTTAAAGTTCATCTTTCTTCTTCTTTGGTTTGTGGAGGATTTTTCCGTCTGATTGTTTCCTCCAGCTCACTTTCACGTCTCCTTTCACTCCGTCGTCCTGCAGCTTCTGTTTCAGCTGAAACACAAATACATCCTGAATATCAAAGCATTTTTATTTATTCTTATCATTTTCCTCTCAGATTCACAATAAAAGGTGATGACCTTGATCAGCAGTTCCTCCATCATGGCAGAGTTGTCCTCCGTCAGAGACGATGGAAGCACCAGCTGCAGTTTCACCAGATGCTTTGACTGGACCACTTTTAGAGAAAAAAGATTTATGATTTATTATTTATTGTAATATTATGTTGCAGTGATGAGATATTAGCAGACAAAAGGAATATTGATGTGCAACATATTTTTACTAAAGTCAAAGAAAAAAGTGTCCATCCTAGAAATTACTCCAGAGAAAAAGGTATTTGGTAAAAAGTCGACTCAACTAACAAGTTCCTGATCCAATTACCATGTCGTTGCTGCGACGGTTCAGCCTGGAACCAGGATCAGTTGTTTGGTTGGTCAGTTATTGGCTGTGAAGTTGACTACAGAGTGAAGGATTCCTCACCAGCGTAACAAACGAAGGCTTTCTTCTCGCTGCAGTTCCAGTCCTCCCATTTCCCCGCGTTCCCAAAGTGAGCAGCAGCGCATTCCTCCTTCCCGTTGTTGTTGGGTTCGTCTCGGTTCCAGTTCCTGAACGAGGAGTTCCCTCCATCCGCCCACTTCCAGGAGTCTCGGTACAGACCCACCCAGGCCGCTCTCTGGGCCGAACCCCGGATCGCCTCGTTGTCAGACAGGTGTCTCACGCTGGCCAGGTCTGTGTAGTGCTCTCTGCAGAAGCTCTGAGCTTCAGTCCAGTTGCGTTTGGTGCTGCTGTAGTAAAACGTAGGGTTTGTTCCTGAAAACAGACCATAGCAGTGGATCAAGAAAACCTGCAGTTTGATGTGAATCGCTGAGGGAAACAGAACAGAGACTGTTCTTTGTGTTTCTGGTGAATCCTTACCGCTGACGTTGAAGCAAACCGTGTCTAAGGTTTGGGAGCAGGACACGTCGTACCAGGATCCATTAGCGCTTAATGCACCACAGCTCTCTCTGCCCAACTTATTGTCAGGTTCTCCAGCTGCCCAGTTCCTGAACTGGTTCTGATACTGGTCTGACATGGACCACCTCCAGCTGTTCATGTCTTCATGCAGTCCGATCCAGGTCCGCTGGAAACATTCAGAGGCCACAGTAAATTCCTCCTCCAGACATTTAGTCTGTCAGTAAAAACATTTAGTGTTTTTACTGACAGATTTTTGCTTTGAGCTCATAATCCACGTTGTTCCTGCCAGAAGCCTCGATGTGACTCTGCTGTCATTTCCCAGCTCATCTCCATCTGATTTGTTGCTTCTAGTTGAATTCCCTCCCACCTTGAATAAAACCAATCAGAAAACTTCATCCCATGAAAGGAAGACGTACATTGGTTCTTCCTGCAGATGTTGCCAGGTCGTTCAGCATCCTCACATCCTCCGTGCTGGTGATGGTTGCCAGGTCTTTGTGATTTTGTCTGCAGTATCTCTGAGCTTCTGTCCATGTCTTCAGCTCATTGACGATTACATACTCACGTGTAGGAAGTGTTGAGTTCCCACAAACCACTGCAATGGGAAATATATAACTGAATTATTTTAGGTTGAGCCAGGAACTTCTGATGTGGATTCAATATGATTCCTTTTTATGCATGAACGTATTCATATGGACGCAGTGATGAAATAAAGGTGAACTCGAGGCTGAGGTACATGTCAGCTCTCTTTGGAGACATTTTTATGGGAACAGCTGAAAACAGAAACATTAACGCTGTGATTGACAGTTTCTGAGCAGATGAGCTAGTAGCTTTGTGATTGGCGTGTTAACCATGTTTGTTTCTTAAACTTAGTGTAAAATCCCACATTATGGATCTAGAGGCTGATGATGACTCGGGTAATCTGATCTTGGATCAGAAGTTAAATTATCTACAAAGCCTTGCATTGTAATCTGGTTTGGAATTTTTTAATTGTCACAAAAAATGAGTGATTTTTAGTGACAATTAAAGTTTTACATTACTTTTGATGTAACTTTAAAGTTACATTAAAAGTACCTTTTTGTGGGTGTGCTGTGGTGGTGCAGGGTTAAGCTCAAGCCTCAAAGCGGCCGTCGCAGGTTCGATTCCCAGCCTGCCGACCTTTGCCATGTGTCTTCCCCGTCTCTCATTACCCACCTTCCTGTCAGTTAATTATCAAATAAAGGCCACTAGAGCCAATAAAACCTTTAAAAAAAGAAAAGTAACTCTTTTGTTTCTTTCACCACCACCTGTGAAAATTACATTGATCTTTGCCAAAACGTAACTGCAAGTTATTTTATAATGGTAACATCAACATTATGTCTCCACTGATATGGTTGAACTGAAGCGGAGATTGATTAATGGTTACAACATTACAAAAAACCCTTCAGTCATTTTCGATTGTTGCTGTCTGGTACACTATTGTGTGGAAAAATAAGTAGGATTTTAGAGACGCCTCTCATCGCCGTGTGTTTGCTGTCACAGCTCTCCTGCACAGATTAGTGACACTTATCATTATGAAGGCTTTTAGTTGCACAACTTTAGACACGTTCATTCGTGGCTGTTTTCACGTTTATTGTGCTGTTTTTCATATGAGTCTCGATGTTTGCAGTTTGTTGGAGCGAAGCTCGACAGTCACAGGTAAAATATTAACTTGACATGAACAAAGACACAGTGGGACGGATCATCTGGGAAATGATGGGCAGGGAGAGTGTGACTGAAACTATCTGGATGTCAGACAAATTCTGGGCTTCATTATGTGTCTCTGCTTATTTCCAAGCCCAAATAAGCGACCATGTTCAAAAACAAGCCCAAAGCTGTGAATAATAATCGGACTTGGCCACAGAAACTCAAAATAGTTTCTGTTTCCCCAGTAACAACATTTGCTTATGTTTTTGTTGCTATTGATACTGTTGCATAGAAACGATGGTCGCTAAGCAAGGCGCGAGGAAATAAAATTAAATTACAAAAGAAAACAATAATGCACAGTGATTTGGATAAGTAACTTTAATATGATTAATGGATTTGAAATAGAAACGTGGCAGGTTATGCAGTATTGAAAAAGTGGCTATAGAGTGTGCAATCCATAATCAACAGAGCAGACTACAGGGTTAATGGTGGCTTACCATTGTAGCAAATGAATGGCCTCTGTTGATCACAGTCCCAGTCCTCCCACTGTCCAGAGTTTCCCAGGTCTGCTACAGTGCAGTTCTCACCAGGTCCATTAGGTTCACTGAGTCTCCAGTAGCTAAACGAGAAGCTGCTTCCATCCACCCACATCCAGGAAGGTCTGTGGAAACCAATCCAAACTTTTTTTCCTGCTGGTATCAGCATCTTAATGTTCTGGTTGTCTGTCACGTTTCTGATTCTGGCCAGGTCTGTGTAATGGTTTCTGCAGTAGCTCTGAGCCTTAGTCCAGTCCATGTTGACATTAATTAAGGTAAACTGAACATCTGAGCCTGAAACAAGAACTTTCTTAAGCAAAACAGCAGCAGAGGCCAACAGCAACCAATGTTTCAACCAGTGTTTCCCAACGCTGGTCCTCTCGGCACACTGCCCTGCATGTTTTAGGCATTCCCCTGGTTCAGCACACTTGATTTCAAATGAAGGCTGATGAACAGTCTTTTGCTGAATGGGTGGCTCTGGTTCTGGAATCAGTCTCCTAGGGGTTGGACATTCGTCTTCTCTGGAGTGCCCCTGGTGAGCGACACCAGGCAGGAGTGGGCATACTTGTTGCCCCCTATTTTGGTGGCTGTACATTGGGGTTTACCCAGGTGAACGATAGGAGTAGCCTCCCTCCACCTACGAATGGGGGGATGGGTTCTGACTGTGTTCATTCACCAAATAGTTCAGATTACCCACTATTTTTGGAGTCCCCAGAGGGTGTACGGGACAGTCCAGGGGTCTCCCTTATGTGAGACCTGGAGGGGCGTGGTTGGGAGGAATGGCCCCCCTCGTGTTCTGTTGTTGGAGGTCTGTGCTGGTCATGGATTGTCCATTCCGAACACCACGCTCAACCACTTGGCACCAGGACATGCAGCTGGATGATCGACTATGTTGTCAGAGATGACAACTAGGCCTGTCGCGATAAACGATAAATCAATTAATCGCACGATAAATTAAAACTATCGACCTCATTTTAATTATCGGCTATATCGTTTCTTCCTGCCTTTTTCTCTTCCTGCTGATGACACTGAATGAAAAAAGGCTCCACTCCGGTGCTCTCCACTTCCTCCCTTCCTTACTTCCTTAGTGTGATGCCCAGCGCTGCACCATCTTATGTCGCCGATTGTCTATCAAAACCTGAGAGACACATTAGCCGACAGAAACCCTCGGTATAACGGTTCGATCGAACCGTGTTGTGTCCAACAATGGACACAAAATAATAAATCCAGTTCACTAACTTTGAAACCAGGCATTAATCAATTCCTTACTACAATCTACCCTCCCCTAGTTATTTATATTTTCTTTGCACGAACTGTTGAATAAACATTCATGTTGTTTCCGATGTCTGCTGGACTTCGGGTTGCGCCGTGTCAGCTGTTTGGGATTCCCTCCGTGTTTCCTCTCAGAAAGCAGGAGGGGAATCCGCGCTTTCTGATTGGCTACCGGTCACATTCAACAGGCTGCGTCACTCTCCCAGTCTGGATAAATCCTTGATTTAGATCAAGGATAAGCTAGAAACACACTAGTGTGTTACGATCTACCGTAACACACTAGTGACAATCTCAGAACGAAGAACGTTCTAAGATTGTCGTTAAAAAATCCTGTAGTTTGAACTATTGCATCAGGATGTCTTCTCTATTTAAATCTAATGATTACTGCAGGGCAATGTACTATACAGACTTCATAATCTGCACTCTTTTGGTTGAATGCAGTATTTATTTCCACTTTGGCTTTATGTTGTTTAGTTTTTATTCAAGTGCATTTATTGTTAATGGAAACTAAGAATCTATTTTATTTTTGGTTTTGGTTGTTTTATTTATTTTGTGTATCAGTCTCAGTGTTAAGTGTCTTTTGAAAGTAAAGTGTTTCTATCTTTGGCAGGAAATCGCATGTATTATTACATAATTTCCATTAAATCAATGTAAAAAGGTCTTCAACAATATTATCGTTTATTGCAATAATTTTTGAGACAATTTATCGCCCAGCAAAATCTGTTATCGTGACAGGCCTAATGACAACAAAGTTCATCATTGAACCACATGTCTTGGACACTCAGGTGAAGAGAGCTGCAGAGCTGTCCACTGATCCTACCTGGTGGTCAGTTGGCTCCGGTGGTGGGGGAGGGCGCCGCTCAGACCCGGAAGGTCCAAACATGTTGTGAGGGTCTGCTGGGAACGTCTGGCAGAGCCTCCTGTGAAACAGAGCTTTGACTCCCATCTCCGGCAGACCTTTGAACACGTTCTGGGGAGGTGGGGGACATGGAGTCCGAGTGGACCATGTTTCTACGCCGCCATTGCCAAAGCAGCTTATCAAAGTTGTGAAGTTGAGATCTGGCTGACGTGGCTGGAAAGAGGGAAGTTTGGGCCTCCCAACTGAGGCTCCTGAACCCGTGACCCAACTCTAGATAAGAGGAAGAAGGTGAATGGACGGACGGACGGACGGGGTGTGTTGAAGCAGGGGAACATCTGAAACATGCAGGTCAGTGTGCCTTGAGGAAAGGGGTTTGGAAACACTGATTTAAATATCCCTTACCTCTGACCTCTGAGCAGATTGAACCTTGCAATCTAGAACAAGGTACATCATTCCAGTACCCATCATCCAACATTTCTACGCAACTTTCTTTTCCTGCGTAGTTGTTTGGCTCACCAGGGTTCCAATTTCTGAAGTTGTTCTCCTGATGTTTGTCCAAGTCAGATTCAGAAACGGACCACCTCCAGCTGTTCACGTCATCGTACAACCCAATCCAGGCTGTCTGCAAACACCAGCAGAGTTCAGAAGTTAAGCCTTATGAGTACAGATTGAACTAATGAAAATGTTACAGCTTTGTTTCTCTCCACATCTTTTAGATGTGGAGATGTATCCATGAAGTTTAGCAGCCTGTGAGCAGAGCGAACCAGAGGCCGGTCTGCAGCTCAGATTCATTCATTCATTCAGTCATGAGAGTAAAAGCGAACATACGGATGTGAATCCCAGAGATGCTGCCATGTTGTTCAGAGTTCCCACATCCTCCATGTTCTCCATCACTGCCAGGTTCCCGTAATGTTCTCTGCAGTGAATATGAGCTTCAGTCCAGTTCTTCAGCTCACCAACAAAAAAGTATTTGCGCCCAGGATGTGAGGCATTTCCACACAGCTCTGCAGTTACAGCATGAACACAAAGGGTTAAACACGAGCAGTTTTTATGGTCAGTGATTTATCTTTTTCATTCTGGGTATGTCAGAGGGGAGGAGTTTCGTCATAATTACTGCTTTATTATGACATTTTAATGTCATTACAATATCATTAAAACTTCATTTGTTTTCATACATGCCCTTTCCATGCCCATCAGTTCTGCAAACATCATAAATACGTTTTCTAAAATAACAGCCTTAAGAAATGATCAGTCAGTTTTGTTAAACCGACTTGGATCCTTGTTGGAGGAAGTTGGTTCAGTCCAATCAGGAGCAGCTTCACCTGCAGCGGTTAAAGGTTAAAGGTCAAAGTGTTGCTTACCGCTGTAGCAAACAAAGGCTTTGTGTTGGTCACAGGGCCAGTCTTCCCATTGGCCAGATCTCCCAAAGTGAGCCGCTGCACATTCCTCTTTCCCGTTGTTACCGGGTTCATTGTTTCCTTTGTTCCAGAACCTAAATGAGAAGTTCTTGGCTCCCACCCACTTCCAGGAGTCTCTGAACAAACCGATCCAAACGTTTCCTCTTGGGAAGCTGTTGTTGGCCTGCTGGTTCTCTGCCAGGCTCCTCACTCTGGCCAGGTCTGTGTGATGTTTTCTGCAGTAGCTCTGAGCTTCGGTCCAGTTCAGGTTGGTGTTGATGTGAACAAATGTGACACTTGATCCTGCAGAAAGTTCAGTTAAAGACTGGATTCCAGTCAAACAATGTTGTCCCACAGTTACTGTTGGCAGTAAAGGGAACATCATGTTACATGACTGAAGGATCAACATGTTGATGGATTACATTCACCAAAACAAGAAACCATTGAACATCCTGTCATTGATTTAGGGATGAGGTTAAACTCTAACACTCAGGAAACAGCTGCAGAGTTCTTCCTCTGGTTCTGACGGTTAGACTTCTTACCTTTGACCTGAAGGCAGATTGTATCCTGGCCTTTAGAGCAGGGCGCATCGTTCCAGGACCCATCAGTGTTCATCTCTCCACAGTTCTCTTGTCCGCCGTCGTTGTTCGGTTGTCCAGCCTGCCAGTTGCTGAACTCCGTCTCTTCATGTTGGTAGACGTCAGAGTCTGACATGGACCACCTCCAGCTGTTCACATCATCGTACAGTCCGATCCAGGCCAGCTGGGCGAAACGCGTTTTCATCACCAGTAGTATAGACTGATTTTAAAGCTGAATATTTAGCTTAGCGACTGGTTTGCTTAAATTGTTTACATTCACATATTACCTTAATAGTTAGTGAAAACTTAGAGCTAAATATGTCTCCTCCTCTCCATCCTGTGTTTTTACCTCTGCATATTTTCTGTTTGTGGCGCCACCTCTCTCCCTTACTTTGTCATTACGGTTCCTGTGTGTTTGATCATAAATGGATTTATTTTCTCTTCAGTCCAGACTGGGAGCTGCGTTCACAGCAGCTCCTGGTCCAGCTTGGTAGAGGTCAAAGGTCATCTGCATGCAAGTTTTATCAGCATGAGGTCAGGATAATCGTTGTTTCCATGCGTTAAGTAATTGAACAAATATAATTACATAATTGAGTATTTTCAGGACCAAAGGGAAACAGTCTTCATTGCTGCTGTTTGTTCTTGTTTTGCAGAGTCGTAACAAACTGGTTTATTTTTAAACAGAAATAATTGTTAGATCCATCTATGATTTAGCTGTTGGATCAGACAGTAAATCTGCCTGCATGTTAGTAACGACGCAGTGATTGGTTGGCGGTTCTGCGTCAGTTACATTCAGTATTTGGCTTGACGTGTGAGTGTGTGTGTGTGCGTATGTGTGTGTGTGTGCATATGTGTGTGTGCGTGTGTGCGTGTGTGCGTGTGTGTGTGCATATGTGCATATGTGCGTGTGCGTGTGTGTGCGTGTGTGCGTGCGTGTGCGTGCATGTGTGTGTGTGCGTGTGTGTGTGCATATGTGCATATGTGCGTGTGCGTGCATGCGTGTGCGTGTGTGTGCGTGTGTGTGCGTGTGTGCGTGCGTGTGCGTGCATGTGTGTGTGTG
>VMRN01000220.1:136200-162894 GCA_010277015.1 Poeciliopsis turrubarensis
GTGTTGCAGATGGTTTGGGCCGACACACACCGGGTCGGATGTGCGTTCCATCTCTGCAACACGATGGAGGGGCTGGACTGGGAGCGAGTGTCCTTCCTGGTCTGCAACTACTTCCCAGCGTCAGTCCTGACTCACACACACGCACACACACTAACACACACACCTGGGTCAGAGCCAGGAGGCGGGTCTTAATGCTGTCAATCAGTCTGCTGGATCAGCTGAAAGGGTCTAGTCAAAGTTCAGATCTAATGTGACGCTGCTCGACTGACTGCCGACATTTAACGTCTTAAAAATGTATTCAATTCAGTTTTGTTCAAATGATGAATTCAGAATAAATTTAATTTCAGGTTGCTTAGCAACACCTCCCTTTGATCTCCAGGCAGCCTCAATTCTTTCCGTGTTTCTCCAAACTGTCAGTTTATTTTGTATTTATCATCATTTCAACAAGGTGTAGAACCTTCCAGGAGTCACATGACCTCGGGTTGTCATGGCAACCATCATCATCCCCAGTGTAAATCTGCGTGTTGATCCAATTCAGATTACAGTCGCTGTGCGAGAGCTCCCCCTGGTGGACAGGACCCAGATGAACCGCCGACTGATCAGAACCTTCGTGTGTTTTTGTGTCAATGTGTACATCTGTGTGTGTATCTGTGTGTGTGTATCTGTGTGTGTGTGTATCTGTGTGTGTGTGTATTTATCTGTGTGTGTGTGTATCTGTGTGTGTATTTATCTGTGTGTGTGTATATCTGTGTGTGTATTTATCTGTGTGTGTATCTGTGTGTGTGTGTATCTGTGTGTGTGTATTTATCTGTGTGTGTGTGTGTGTGTATCTGTGTGTGTTCAGGGGGAACTTTGAGGACCAGCGGCCGTACGTTGAAGGCGATTGGTGCTCCAGTTGTCCAGAAAACCTGCAGAAGTGTGAGAACAATCTGTGCGGTAGGAAATGTTCCGACCCGTTTCTTCCTCTTCTTTTCATAAACTTCCATGTTTTTTAATCTCAAAATTTCAGATTTTTTTCAAGCAAAGTGAATTACAGAAAATCTTGTTTCTTAAATATCCATATAAATACGGACTGTGGGAGAACCACGGTGCTGGTTCTGGTTCTGTTGGACCTCAGTGTCGACCAGGACATATTACTGAATCGACTGGAGAGTCGGGTCGAACTCTCCGGTTCGGTGCTCGACTGGTTTGAATCTTACATAACAGGGATTTCTTTGTTTCAATTGGAAACTTCACATCAAAGAGGTCAAAGGTCACATGTGGGGTACCCCAAGGTTCAGTCCTAGGACCCCTCTTATTCAATATTTGTATTCTCCCACTAGCTCAGGTTATAACAGGAAATAATATCAGCTACCATAACTATGCAGATGATACTCAGCTCTACATTACGATGTCACCGGGTGACCTTTGACCCCATCCAATCACTGAATAAATGCTTAGAACAGATAAATGTGTGGATGTGCCGAAACTTTATTTTTGGACCTAAAGTGGAACGATCTAGAGCTACAGATCTAGAGTTATAGAAATAGAGCTATAGATCATAGAGTTATGGATCTAGAGTTATAGATCTAGAGCTATAGATCTAGAGCAGGGGTGCTCAAGTCCAGTCCTCGAGAGCTACCATCCTGCAACTCTGAGATGCATCCCTGCTCCAACACACCTGAATCAAATGAACGGCTCGTTACCAGGCCTGTTCAGAGCCGAGCCCGGTCCGCTGGAGTACGGCTGCATCTAGAAGTTGCAGGACGGTAGCTCTCGAGGACTGGACTTGAGCACCCCTGATCTAGAGTTATATAAATAGAGCTATGGATCTAGTGCCATAGATCTAGTGCTATAGATCTAGAGTTATAGATCTAGAGTCAATGCGCAGCTTCAGTTATTACAACTAAAAACTAGCAATCAGCCCGAAACCTGGGACTAGTGATGGACTCGGACTTGAACCCCCAGAGCCACATAAAGACAGTAACAAAATCGGCCTTCTATCACCTGAAGAACATCTCCAGGATCAGAGGACTGATGTCTCAGCCAGATCTAGAGAAACTCATCTTTATCTTTAGTCGCATTGATTATTGTAACAGCGTCTTCACAGGCCTGTCCAACAAATCAATCCTCCAGCTGCAGCTGATCCAGAAGCTGCTGCTCATGTTCTCACTAGAACCAGGAAGTTAGAGACATAACTCCAGCTTAAAGTCCCTCCACTGGCTCCCTGCAGCTCAAACAATAGACTTTAAAATACTGTAGTTAGTTTATGAATCACTGAACGGTTTAGCACCACAATACATTAAAGATCTGCTGCTGTTGTATCAACCTGCCAGACTCTCAGGTTCTGGTTCTGGTTCTGCTCTGCATCCAGAACCAGAACCAAAAGAGGAGAAGCAGCTTTCAGCATCTATGCACTAAAAATCTGGAACAAACTTCCAGAAAACTGTAAAACAGCAGAAACCCTGACTTCCTTTAAATCTCAACTAAAAACCAGCTGATTAGAGTTTTATTGGAAACATGGATCAATGTATTGATTATTCTGACTTTGTGTTTTTGTGTTTATGATGTGAAGCACTTTGAAAAGCCTTGCTGCTGAAATGTGCTGTACAAATAAAATTTGATTGATTGATTAAATCTCTGATGTTTGTCAGAAATTGACTCGTCTTTTGTCCGTGTAGTTTGATTCGCCTCAGATTTAGAAAATCTTCGCTTTTTCTGACTTTCTTCTTTAGCATCAAATCCTCTTCCACCTCCAACAATCTTTGTAAACTGAATTTAAACTGAATTTATGGTCCAGTTGTTATAAAACGCTAAGTGATGTAACGGTGGAATATTTTGTGTTGCAGTTCCTGACGTGGAGGAAGAGGAGGAGGTCACCGCGGGGTCATCTGATCCGCCTCCTGCTGCGAGTCCTTCATCAACTTTCACTGCTGCTCCTGCTGCCATGACTCCCAGAGCTCCCAGTACTCCCAGTATGACCCCCACAGCTCGCAGCGCTGCAGACTCGCCTCCTCCAGGAACCGTGGAGCAGGAAGTCTTCTTCCCTGCCACATCCAGAGCGCCGCGGGAGGAAGAGGAGGCTGAGAAGAGGGAGGAGAGAGTCATTAGGAAGCAGGAGATCTGGCAGAAAACGTTTCCTCAGTCCAACTTCTCGGCCGGTTCCGGTTCTGTGAGCACGGCGTCGGTCCTGCTGGCCGGCCTGGCCGGACTCCTGACCCTGTGGCTGTGAGCAGAACCAGGAGAACCGCCGGGGAGCGAACGGCCTCCCGCTCTGACCCTTAATAATTCACAAGCTGCTGTTTTAACTGAGTCTGGACTGGAAACTGGGTCAGAGAGCCTGATCCCGCCTGAACGGAACCAGAACCAGAACCAGAACCAGACCTGGGGCAAAACGAGCTGATCTGACGGGAACAAACACAAACCGGAGACCGGAAACTGGAAAACTAAGAGTTTCCACTGGACGCAGGTGTACCTGCCGAAGCTGGTAAATTAGAAAGATGTCTCACTCTTGTGAAAATCTCACATTTAAAACGAATCTACGGGCTTCCGTTTGTAAAGTTACACAGTCAGAAATAACAGCAATAATTTGGGCTACTTACCCTGTCATAAAAATGGGATTCATATTTCAGTCATTTTTTAAAACCATATTATTATTTCATTAGCAGCTGTTACAGTTAGCAAGCTAATTATTTAGCTAACAAGCTAGATATCTAGACTAAAACTACATATTTAGCTTCAAACTATTTAGCAAGCTAAATATTTTGCTAGCAAACTCGATATTTAGCTTCACACTTTTTAGCTAACAAGCTAAACATTTAGCCTCAAACTAAATATTAAGCTAGCAAGCTAAATATTTTATTAGCAAGCTAAATAGTTAGACTTAAAATGAATATTTAGCTTCAAATTTCATATTGCGTTTGAAGCTAAATATTTGGTTTATAGACTAATTCTTTTTATTCAACTAAATATTTACCTCAGAGCTAAATTAGCAGATATGGAGATTCAATTTAAATTCGACGTGTGAATTTGCATTTTAGCCAAATATTTAGCTAAAACTGTGACATAAATAAATGAATGGAACAAGAAAAATATGACTTTGGAAATTAAAGCCCCATTTTATTCTTTTACGCTAAATAATCCAAATTATTGCTGTTTATTTTGTAACTTTGCAAAAGGTGTCCGTATGAATCCAGTCAAACTCCCATGTGACATTAAAGTGACGGTTCATCGGATTGCTGAGGCGCAGTCAGTATCTTACCTCAGGTTCCCTGAGATCAGGTGTCCCACCCTGACAGTCCAGGTCCGGCGCTAAGCTAACGAGTCTTTCCATCTAATCCCCGATTTTAATCATTAAATGATCCCAGAATAATCACCGGAAAACAAAATTAGCGTCTTCACATAAAGTCCCAGTTTGTCAGATTTTCTGTTTTGTTGCATAGTTTTCTGTTTCCTTGGTGACTGTGGGAATAAAGTTTTTAATAATTTTGTTGATTTGTGACATTTCTCCATGAACTGTCGGAGCAGATGTCCACAAAGGACCGTCCCTGTCTCCATGGTAATGAGGGTTTCAATGTTCACTCCAGAACCATTATGGGTCAGAACGGATCGAGTTGGAGACGTTTTCACTGGAAGTCCAAGGAAAATGCAGGAGAAAATGTTTAAAGTGGCGACTCTGCTTTTGCTTCTCTGACCGAAACTGGATCACTTACTGACCTGAGCACCCACAGCGGCTAACTGACAGCTAACTGTCAGATAGCTAACCGTCAGCTACCTGTCGGCTAATCGTCAGCTACATGTCGGCTAACTGTCGAATAACTGTTGGTTAATCATTGGCTAACTGACAGCTAACCATCGGCTACATGTCGGCTAACCGTTGGCTAACCAGCAACTTTAAGTAAATGTCTGTAAAAAAAAAAAAGGATTAAACTTCTTCACTACAGCGCAGGGTTGCAAAGTGTTTTTGTTGAACAGAAAACTCAGACTAACACTCAAAGCTCAGGGTGAATGAGACCGGACCAGAACCAGAACCACAGCAAGCTGCCCGACTCCGGTCCAGAACCAGAACCATATCTGCCTGGCTCCCAGCATTGCATGTCAGGTTCTTCATGGCAACCATTCAGCTGCTAAATGCCTGGGTGGAGCTAGCCCCGCCTACAAGCCTCCTTCAGACTAGCCAGCAGCAATTAGCAAACACCTGGAACTGCTGAGCTCATGACAGCAGCAGCTGCTGCTCAGAGCAACGCTGGTAAAAACGTTAAAGGGTTAATAGAGGAGTCATATTGTGATGACTTTCTGGAGGCGAAGCTTCAGAAAGAGCAGGAGCTTCTTAAAGGGACAGTGACACAAGGAGTTAAACCACGAAGTCAGATTTCTTCAGTATATTTAATATATTTAGCATTTTTATAACAATTGAATTTTAACATAGTTACTGAATTGTGCTATAACATGAATATTCTCCCTTAAAGGGAGAATATTGAGCATCATTTGGTCACATGGTCACTAGATGGCGCTCTAACACCAAAAAGGAGGTGTGATGAGTCGCTGCACTAAACACTTGTTTTTATGGAGGAGAGAATGAAAAGAGAAGGTTACAGAAATAAAGACAGAAGATCTGCATTGTTGGATGGTTTTATGCCTGGATGGTTGGATGCCTGGATGGTTGGATGCCTGGATGGTTGGATGCCTGCGGGGTGGAGGTTAAAGGGTGAACGGGGGGAGGTTGTCTGCCTGCACAGCAAAAACAAAGTGATGACAGAGGAAGAAAGGACAGAAAAGGGCTGAATGGATTCAGCTGAGCTCTCAGCCAATCAGAGCGCCCGCCTCTGCTCCTTCAGCATCCTGGCTCTGTGATTGGCTGCTGGGAGCGGCGCTGCAGACACAGCAGGCTGAAGAAGAGGAGGACAGATGTTCTTCATCCCTCTCTCTGGGTTTATTTAACGCCATGGACCTGCAGCCCACCCGCCGCTGCTCGCCCCGCGGCATCATGGGAGCTGGAGTCCCGGGGGGCCACAGCTGATCAGCTGAGGATTGTGGGTCAGCAGAGTTGGAGATGTGAGGCGGTGGGCGAACGGCGTGCAAACACATCCATCCTTTTCTCTCTGCAGCTTCCTGTCCACCGCCGAGCAACGATGGGCTGCAGGCTGAGCCGCAAGGTGAGAGGAGGGATGGAGGGATGGAGGGATGGAGGGATGATGGATGGATGATGGATGGATGATGGAGGGATGATGGAGGGATGATGGATGGATGATGGAGGGATGATGGATGGATGGATGGATGGATGATGGATGGATGATGGATGGATGATGGATGGATGATGGATGGATGATGGATGGATGAGAGGCGAAGCAGAAGCTGAACATTTCTTCACGTCGTTCATTTCTTTTATCATTTTCTTTTTCTGTTTTCTTCATAAAAGCTGAAAAAAATCAGAAACTAAAATTTCAGATTTCAGATTCTGAACATTCTGACCTGAAATTGTTTTGTTTTTTTCAATTTCTGAGGTGGTTCTGTTCCAGCTTTGCAGGTTCTGTTGGACCTCAGAACCAAACAGATGTTATTGTGATTGTTGTTCAGTAAAGAGGAAAGTGAAGCGTGACTTTCAAACCGTTGAGCAAAGAAATATTCTGAAAAGTGTGGCATGTTTTTATGTTCAGTTTTATTTATTTTATGAAATAAAATCTTTCATCCTGATCAGATCCAGCACCCTGTTTGCTTAGAAAGTCCGGTCTGGCTGGTGAGTTGTGATCGCTAATCGACCTCTGACCTCTGACCTCTGGTCCTCCAAACCTCAGTCTGGGTTTGGTTTGAACGTGAACACCAAGCGGCCCAGAGAACGCTCCAAAAGCAGGAAGTGGACTACAGCGCAGGGCATTCTGGGTAACCAAAGCTAACGTGCTAGCCTAGCGCTAGCAGCAGAAATGGCTCCTGGTCTTCAGCCACAGACTAAAGAGAAATCCTCCAACATAAACTCTGACGCCTCCATCTTGTTTCATCTGGTGAAGCAGGAAGTTGCTCTCAGCGTCTTCAGAGGTTTTAGTGTCGTTTCCTGCAGTGGTTCTTGGTGCAGCGCCCCCACAGGCCAGGAGGGGAACAGGCTGGTTGGACTCAGAATCACAGCAGATTGTGCAGTTCTGGTTCTAGTAGAACCGGGTCAACTGGACCATCAGGAAGGAACAGTGTGAATCTGAGTCAAAGTGCAGCTGGTTTGGTTCTGGTCTCAGAGTTTCTTCAGTTCCATCTGAAACACGGTGGTGGCAGCATTATGATGCAGGCCTAGTCAAAGTCCAGACCTAACTCTGGTCTGAGACGGGAAACTGGTTGCCTGATAACTGAAACAATCACAACCAGACTGGGTCTAAGAATGCAAATGCATGCCGCACTTTTCAGATCTTTCCTAGTGAAATATTCCTGATGTTGGTTTTCCAGTGTTTAGTCATGATGCGTTCGCTGACCTCTGGAGGTTTTTAATGCCGACTCATGGAACCTGAAGCTTCTGCACATCTGTCTGCGCTGCGACTGAACGCATGAGAAGGGCGACCCGCCGCACCAATCAGATTCCCTGAAGGATGGAGTTTGGTACAAAGCGAAGGCTGAGTCACCCTCCGCTTCACAAACCTCACGGCTCAGCAGCCATTTTGCTGAGCCTGACAAGAATCCAGCCTCTGCTGGTTGAACCCCGTCGACCCGCTGAAGCCCGGATGGCTTCGTGTGTCGCTGTGGGCCTCTGGTTCTGATCTCTCTTTATGCAACACAACTTAAATAGATGACTGGAAGCAGCAGGTCCTGATCTGGAAACCAGAGGAACAGTTTTCCAGATGAACCTGCGGCTGACTGAGCTTCTAGGTTTGGTTCTGTTTTCCTGCGGATCTTTATGTTGGTTCTTCTCTTTCTGCCAAAAACAAACCTGCTTTTTTCAAAGGATAATTTTGCTAAGAAACTTCATAATTCATTTAATATATTTTTGACATTAAAATGTCTTTCAGTTCCGGTTTAAATGTTTTTTTAGAACTTAAAGTTTATCATCCAGGAACATTTGTTATGGTGACTGGCCTAGTTAAAGCCCAAAGTCCTGTTCCTCTGACAGCAGCACTGAATGCTGGTTGGTGTCATCTTCAGCGCAATCAGAATGGTTCTGGTGGTTCTGGTGGTTCTGGTGGTTCTGCTGGTTCTGATGGTTCTTATGATTCTGCTGGTTCTGCTGGTTCTGGTGGTTCTGGTGGTTCTGATGTCTCTTTCCGCCTCATCACTTCCTGAGTTTTGGGCCGAGGAGGAAAATCGTCGCGTTTGTTGAGCTTCACAAACATCGAGGCGACGGATCGGGACGCGTTACTGTCAGAGTGCAGCGGAGCGCGTCGCTCTGTGTGTCTTTGTGTGTTACTGTGTGTGTGTGTTACTGTGTTACTGTGTGTGTGTGTGTGTGTGTGTGTGTGGGGCCCGGGGCCCTGCGCTGTCTGAACACTGCAGTCCGGGTCCTGGGGTTACGGCGGACTGAGTCCTGACCTACATGGATGCATCTCAACTCCATGAGGAGCCGCCGGCGCCGCGCCGCCTCCGCTGGACGGAGACGCCGCGGCTCGACGCCGAACCAGGAAGCACTTCCACTAAAACACTAGGAAACCTGGGAAAATCTGTTCAGATGTGGCTGCTGCAGGTGCTGGTTGTCATGGCAACTAGCATCAAATATGTGCTTAAAGAAAACATGGGAAGCATTTTAAAATACTCCAATATAAATTTCGTTTATTGATTAATTCCAGAATAAGACAGGAGTCTTTGGGTTCTGATTAAAGTTTCAATATCAATGCAGGAATTTTTTCATATGTTAGTTATTCTACAATAATTCATAGTGGCAATAAAAATAATTGTCTTTATTCAAAAAATAATAAAATCTCCATTTTTATTAAAAGAATACAAAAGTAAAAATTATTTTGTTAAAAAGTATAACATTATTAAAAAATGTTTGTTTTTATGAAAATAAAAACATAAAAAATAAGTTTGTCAAATTTTTTTATTTAAATTTCTAAAACTTACTGAAAACAGACAAAATCATAATTCATAACTAAAATGTCAGCAGTAACTGGGTGTTTAGCTGAGCTCAGGCAGCCCACATCATGACTCTTCCACCACCGTGCTCAACACAACTTCCTGTCACCAGAATATAATCCAAGTTTTATTTTAAATTCTGAGATTTTACCAGATTTATTTATTTTCAGGTGGAAATCAGCTGCTGCTCAGCTCAATCAGGTTTCCTCGTGTTCAGCTTATGCAAAATGTTTTCATGTTCTCAGATAAAAAGGAGTGTGAATCATCTTTACGTAACACAATGACAGCCAGGCCTGGCAGGAAGCTAGAAGAGCGGCGGCCGGCCTGGTCCTGAACCTGAACTCCCACTCAGTCAGGCTCTGCTGCTGCACACGTTAAACCCGACCTGCTGAAAGTATCACGTCTATAAATGTTTGATGGCGCCGCAGCTCAGGAGGAAACGCTGCAGAACCAGCTGGTCTCTCTGCTTCCCAGCGCTGATCTCAGCTTTCAGTCCGACTCGGAACCGAATCCCGATTCGGACTTTTCTTCTTTTGTTGGCTTCAGTCGAGCTGCTGGGGTTTATTTCCAGGTTTCTGAGAAGGTTGAACAGATTTCATGCATTTTCAGGTGCAGGTACAAAAATGTGATGAAAGTGAAAATTTCAATATTTGTCTCTCATATCAGAAAATCATTGATTGATAACAGAGTCAAATATTTCAATCCTTTATATAGAACGAAAAAACACATAATACGGAAATTTCCAACAGGGAAAGTCAGAAATATTAACCAGACTAGTTATAGTCTGACATCTTTTATGGAGCCATTTGGCTCTAATCGTTAATCATTAACATGAATTTTCCTATTGAAAATAAACTGTTTGTCCAGCTCAGTTCATTCTGCCCTCCTGGTTCCCGTCCCTCAGGGTAAAACTCACGAACCGCCCCGCCACCGGCGCCGGGAGGAGCTGCACTTTGTGGACGAGTATGGCCAGCCAATCACAGTGCAGGTGGACAGCAAAAGGGGGCGTGGTCACAGGAGGAGGCGGTCCCACTGCGCCATCGAGTGCGGCGTCCCGTCGGAGAGGCACTGGGAGGCCCTGAGGGCCATGGGCCTGGTGGAGGGGGATGAGGGCCAGCCGGACGTCTACGGCGCCGGGTGGGTATCGAACACACAACGTTCTGCAGAACCTGAGACATCTGGCAACAAGTGACCGCAAAGGTTGTCTGCTAAAGTTTCTCGGTTTGCCTCATTTCCTCAGCCGTCCGTCCTCTAGGCCTGCAACCTTTGAAGGGGCAGATTCTGTGTTTTCCATCTTATAGCACAACCTGGTAGCATGTTAGCTTCAGTTGTTATAAAAATGCTGTTTATATTAAACATGACTTAAAAGAAATTTTACTTCCTGATCTGGCCTGTTTCTTTAAAAGCTCCGCCTCCAGGAAGTCGTTCCAACATGGCTCCTCTATTAACCCTTTAACATTACACTCCTATTATGAGCTCAGCAGTTCCACCAGATGTTTGCTAATTGCTGCTGGCTAGTCTAAAGGAGCAGAGTGGGGAGGAGTTGCACCTTGGAGGCGGGGCTAGGTCCACCCAGGCGTTTAGCACAGCTGAATGGTTGCCATGAAATCCAAACAACACCACAGGTTGGTTTTTGATTAACTACCATGAAAACCTGATGGAAAGCTAAAATGGGATGAATCTACATGACACTGTCTCTTTAATAAAGTTTCAGCTCCTTGGAATAAGGGTAGGGTTAGGGTTACCCTAACGCACAGCTCTCAGATGGAGCAAATCTGTAGGAAGAAACAGCAACACGGTGAAGGTTCTGGTAAATGTGGCCGTTCATAAACATCCAGGAAGTTTGTTTCGTTTGGGAAAAGAAGAGATGAAAGGACATGTTCTGGTTCTGCTTCTGCTGAAGGAGGCAGAGAAAATGTTAGTGCATTAGATGGAGTTTGATTCTTATGATTTTTATGATTTTTATGACGACACCCAAACTTTAAGTTAAAAATTTAGGTAGACCGACGGGAAAAAACTGCAGTCATAAATATTAATGAGCTGCAGGAGGTTCTGCTGAGGTCAGTGCAGAACGGGTTCTGATGATGCATACTTCACTCTGTGGAGTCGGACATGTCCGCTCAAAGATCACGTTTTATGACCACATACTCGGTAGTAAACTGCTCAAACGTTGTTCACATCGAACTGTTTTCCATGTGACACCGAGTCCATAAGGTCAGAACCAATGCTCCCAGCAGAGATGACGCTACGCTCTGATGGAGGGAAACAGGGCTAGCAGCTGAAAGAGCTAATTCAACTTGGTAATATTCATTAGGATTGTGGGAAATAAAGGAATTTATTTCTTTTATTTGCCTATATTGGTGCCAACTACTTACCAATGTCAGCAGTAGCATTGATACCAGTGTACTCAGTTGGTACCAATGTAGTCAATTGGTCAATTGGTCAATTGGTCAATTGGTCAATTGGTACGCTTGGCTATGGAATTCCAACTGTGAACTCATCATTTTTCCATCCATGACTCCTTATGCTTGACGTGGCTGGCCTCTTCCTTTACACAGGAGCTACTATGGTCACATGACTGTGACCTCTGACCCATACCCAGCCAACAGCCACATGATGATCTCACCTGATGTCTATCCACCCAATGGCTACCTCCCCACAGCATCAAATGATCAACACCCTGGTAACAACTACCTGCCCAGCGTCTCCTACAGCTTGGACCACCTGGACCGACTGGACTACCAGGTGATTTTATGTTTCCTCGCTCTCAGATTTACCTGGGTATGATGATGCGCTCTGCCCTTCTGATCCGGTTTATCTTCCAGGGTCCGGAGATGTTGCCCTACCAGCCAAACTCAGAGAGCTGTCTGATTGGCTGCTATAGCTCAGAAGAAGGGAAGCCGAAGAGTTTCCCCAGACAAGTACATGAGGTACAAGTCTTCCATCAGTTCTGAAATATAATTACTTCCTCATTCTCAAACTGGTTTCAGTGTTGGAGATCTGTAAAGGTCAGTGGAACTGACGGAAAATGTGTGAGCTTGTTGGGATCAGCACTTAACTCATTGATTTAAAGTTGGATTACGACAATTTGCTGGTTTGAAAACTGCACAATCTTTAAGGCAGCGTTCACAGCATCCTGTCTTATCTATAATTGGACTCCATTCCTGCCTAGAAAGTCTGGTTTGGATGGGGAAGTATGTAGTTGAAGAATTAGACGTAGAGGAAATCTTAAAAGTTCGGTAAATGCGTTGATTATCTCCATCACTAATTCACCTTTTTATTACCTTTTCAGTCTGACTACCGACCTCCTTGGAGGCCTGACCGCCCTCTCAGCTACCTGCCCCTCAGCGAGCTTGACAGCGGGTTGGGATGTGGTCCTGACAGCCCGCACCACAGGGTGGCGCTCTCAGAAGCTGAGACAGATGCTATGTCATCACTACCAGGCCACACCCCTTCCTCTCAAGGCTCCTCCTCATCCTCGGAGTCACTGATCTCATCCGAACCCAGCGACTCTGGCTTCCACAGCGTCAGCACCGGCGAACACAGACGGCTACACAAGATTCCTAGCAGCCACACCCACCGCCAGGCTCACCACTTCCGCTCAGGCCACTCTCCTCGAGAGCAGAGAGGACGATGGGATTTGGAGTCCATCCCTGAGACGACGCCGATGACCCACTCTGGACCAGCACAGGCGTCCCGGTGCTCAGTGGGAAACAGCACGACCACAATGGTTCACTTCCACAGAGCGGAGAGAAGTCCCACGTTACCTCGCCACCATTCACCCCCATCACCCTCTACGGGTGAGTGACACTACCTGAAAAGCTACTGATCCTAAAGTACATCTCGATGCTAACTCTAGCCAAAACTGAGGCTTCAGTTAGCCTTAGTTTTGCTAACTCTAGAGGATTATGGCAACATGCTACTAGCTATAAAGCGCAACCATCTCAACACCCACAATGACATAACGTCTCTCCACAGGGTCAGATTTATTACTACTGACCTTCCTGTCCTGTTTGCTCTTCAGGAAGTGATCCTGTGGAACAGACTTTTTCCTTATGGTTTCAGTTTTATAGATGCTGGGCTTTGCTGATTTGATCTAATTCACCACAGTAGGACATCAACATTTAAACTATTTACTGTAAAACTACAACAATGCATTCTGGGTACAGAATAAATGTCATTTGCTGCACCACATCCTGGGTTGTAGCAATAAAAAGCCTCACAAAACAATTATTATATTTACAGGTTTGCATGCAGTTATGTACTTAAATAGGAGCAAGAATATAAACATCTAACTTCTACTTAACAGTCAAAAACCAAAACTTGTTTATCGTGTGCAGGTAGTCGCACCGAGCCCTGCCAGCGGAGGGCGCTGTGGTTGGAGCAGCAACAGCAGGGTGGAGGCAGAAAGATGGAGGCTCCAGGGAGGAGTCGAACAATAACAGATTTGAGCGAAGGACAGCGGCGCCGCAGGGCAAGCCATCCCAACATGACGGACCCAAACGGCCATAGAAACACTCACCAGGACAGCCATCCGAGTCCGAGCAGTAGCACGATGGGACCGAGGAGCAGGGCCAGTTATCCCAGTAACTGTCCCCCCACTGGTCAGGTCAGCCTAGACAGAGTCAGTCTGCTCAACCATCAAAGCTCAAGCCGGAGCAGAGAGGAGGACTCCCTCTCCAAGAGTCCTGGATCTGCCTCCAGTGGAGTCAGTGGAGTCTCAGACTGGCGAGCATTTCAGACTCTTGGGAGTCACATGGAAAAACCCAAAAGTTCTTGTGGTCCCTTTTACAGCACACTGGGGGCTCCAGAGCGAAGCCCACGATCTCCAACGTCTCCCCGCTCCAGGCTATCCAATCAGAAGTCAGTTAGGAATCAGCTGCTCAGAGCCCGAGCTTACCGATTGGCCAGGGAGCGCAGTGAGGTCACAACAGATGAAGAAATGCGGGGAGACGGGTCAAGAGGAGGCGAGGATGAATGGGAGGATGGTCGGTGGGCGGGGAGATACTGGAGTCGTACGGAGAGGAGACGACACATGGCGTTGTCAAGGCAACACAGAGAGAGGAGGGTAGGGGTGGAGGAGCATTTGGGTGGATGCCAGGGGGCAGCGGCGTCTCAGACGGTGCTGGAGCTGAGCCACCTGAAGCAGAACCGGCTGAGGAACAGCAAGCTGCTTGATGATTGGACGACAGTGGAGGAGCTGCTGACACATGGGACTCGAGTGGAGAGTGACGGTCAGCTGTGTCCCAGTCCGCTGCTGTCAGTCACCACCGTCTGATCCTAACACAGGCACTTCCTGTTAGCTCAGAGCGAAACCTCACTGAGGTCCAGATTCATGAAGGCTTCAGCTAATGTGCTCCAGAACATGGATCCAGGTTGATCCACTCTAAACCATCCAGCTTGGTAGGTCTGAACTTCTAAAAGGCTAATCTAAAAGTTAATTAGCCAAAAATCATCATTTACAACCAAATCTGTCAGAGAATGCCATTCCAAAGAACCACTTTGTAGCTGTCAACACAAAGTTTTACCTGGTTGATGTCCGTCCCCCAAAAGCCTCGCTCAACTCAGAGCATCTTTCTGAGCCCAAAGGTTTACCGCTGTTCAGCGCTAGCTGGTCAGACTTCATGGCCTCTGGACGGCTATAGGAAGACGAACCTGAGCAATAACTTCCACCTTTCAGGAAACACTGCCTTCCAGCTGCAACTGTTTTGAGTCTGGATCTCAGTGATGTCAGAACTGAAGGGCACACTGTTGCAACCGTGGATCAGAACCTGGAGGTCTGACCTTAAGTTCAGACCTGAGATACTCAGTGGAAAAGATGGGGAGAAATGTGTCAGCAGCTCTGCAGAACAACCCGAGTTGAGTTTAAACAAACAGCAGCGTCTGAGAGCGGCCGGCGGAACCAGCTGGTTCGCATGAGTCAAAGGCCTCTGAAGAGATTCACAACTCTGCTGAGAATCTTTGCACAGCAGACTGTCTGTGACTCTCATCAAATATCACATGAGTGGTATTTCCTGGTGAAAAGTGACTCCATCTCATCTTTGGGTAAACTGGCTCAACTCATCTGTTTGTGCCATAAATATCAGAGTCGATTCTTCAACATCTCCCACGTTACAGGACTGCTGGAAGTCTGATTGCACCTTGGAGGACTTCTGCTCCTTTCTCATCAAACAGCCTCCACATCCTCCTAGAGGCTGATTCACCACCAAGTTTCAAATCATCACTGTTGCTGGTTTATTTCTGACTTTTCTGTTTTCAGGTTCTTCTCTCTAAAACAGAGCGGATGTGCAAATATACGAGCTTTCCTATGTTTCCCCAGTATTTGTCACAACAAGTGTTGCAGGCTTGTCATTGGTCTGTTAATCCAGGTCAGTAGAACTTCTCTTGATCATCTAATGATGGATTTCATAATCTCTGAAGTGAAAGCATCAAACATACACATCAGAAGCTAAGATTTGCTGTTTGTTAATTGCATTTTCAGCCTTTGAGCAACTGGTCATCAAACACAGTCCATTTATTTCCATCCCCTGTAGAAATTATTATAATTTTTGTTGGCTCCATGAAATGCCAGAAATTCAAAGGACAATCATCAGCGAACATGATAATGTCTACAGTTACTGACTTGAAAAGTTCAGTGCACAGATGGAGCCATGGAGGGACATGACACTGCGTGTGTTGAAATCTCAGTGCGTCATGCGAGTAGCAGCAGATCAGATGGATGACAGAGTTGGGAGGTTGGACTCGTTGATGATCCCGTGCCAGTAGTTACCCTCCCTGCGGACGGGGCAGAACACATGCTCAACGTCGATGCGCAAAGTCCTGGTGAAACACTGTCCCATGGTGAGGTCATGGAATGGGTGGGACATGAGGACACTGAGGTGGTGCCGTGATGTTAGCCTGAGTCACGACAGCCAGTGGTCACCAAGTCGGTGAAGTAACCGAAGGCTCCCACATGTTTCACCAGAAGAGCTGAAATCAATTATCCATGATGTCGTAACTTGACAAAAATTGCATCAACTTGTTTGCTGGAGAGCAGCCATCTCCAAAATGGCTCTGTGAAATGTGTTGTGATTGGTCAGAAGTTTGTTTTTGTATTTTATGTAGAAATGCACTCAGACAGCAATGTTGACATTTCCCTTCTTCTTGTCTGCTTCCTATATCTGATTTTCTCAGACAGTATGATTTATTTTGAGGAACGTTTATCACATGTGGTGAGGAATTACATATATTTGTACAATTCTTCACTAAATATCTACAGAGGCAGTCAAACGGCTAAAAACATCAGGTAGAAATTACAGCGTTGTTGTTGATGAAGGAGGTTGTCTGCAAAAAAGTCTGGCTTTTACTCCAGGACCACTGCGTTGAAGCAAGATGGAGGAGGCAGTGAGGGACTGGTGAGCCTGGCAGGAAGAACGTTATGCCCAAGTGCTACTGGGTTGTGACATATACTGAAGGGAGAGAGGTCTCTCCAGGTCGTCTGTGACATGATTGAAAGGAAATACTAATGTACCACAACCATGTGATCATTTGTCAACTGTTTGGCTTTGGATGAAATACGGGATGGCCGTGGCCAACCGTGGCATCAGGAGAAACACCGGTGTGTCTCTCCAAGAGTATGTCAGGTTCAGTCAATTGTCCTCTAAACTACCATGGTGTCCCATGTGGTGGTCATCTGTGGTAAAGCAGATGGAACATGAACACACCATGTGTCAGCTGGAGCTGTGACTGCCATTATCAAGCCATGCACAGGGTGTTGAATCAGCTGATACCTGTCCTGGTGCTAGATGTCATTTAGACTCCTGGAAAGAGTCCAGGGCCTGTCCAGATGTCAGAGGGTTCTGTGATGCTTGACACAATGATCCTCCCTTGGTGTGTCTTGCCTTTGGAGAGTGGGACCGTCTTGATGTGTTCCAGATGGACACTAATTTTGGGCCACTGCGACTTTTGAACACTCACCACTCTGGGCAGGTACCGGAGCCCATAAACGCCTCCTCTGGGTCTGCTGACCTCCTGTCAGTGTTCCTGATGACTGTTGGATGCTGAGGTTACTGCCTGATAACACTGACCTACTGTTTGTGATGTCGACTCCACTGCCTCCTGGTGGCGGTGATCGATGCAGTAACTCCTCAAAAACCAAAGAGTAGAAACCTTAAGAAAAGCTCGACGAAATGCACTTGTTTAGAGGATCCTCCGCTCCTTGAAAGCAAATGCAAAGAAGTGAAGACTGCACGAACACTTCACACTTTATTGGAGCTCTGTTTGTGTTAGTTCCACTTCCCAACATTCATAAAACCACTCTGCCGGCAACTGAAGTGGTGACAGCACACAATCAGAAATCTATTCACGTCACCACTTAGTTTTAAATGAGATGTCAGCAGCATATTCAAGCAAACTGTGGCACTTTTCATCCTTTAACTGACAAATTGAGCCTCTTATCCAGCCTGTCAGACTATCAGAGATGACATTCAGGTAGTTTCAGATCTGAGAGTGGATCAGTGAGGAGTGGAGGAGAACCGGAGCATCTCATTACTGTGAATGGAAAACACTGATGTTTGTTTCATCTGCTGCGAAGGGCTGCTGGAAGCCCACACGACTACAGACGACATTTGTAGAGAGATCTCTGTCAGGGTTCAACGTTATGATGTAACTGTTCAATGCAATTTGTTAAATATGAGCTATTTATTTTCATATTTTAAAGACTGAGTTTATGAAATCTGAGATTTATTGTCTAAAAGTTGTAAACAATAATAGATGTCAAGGTTTGTTTTTCTAATCTGTGTGTTGGTGTGTATGCCGTTGCAACAAGGAGGGTGCAAAGTTTGATACTGTCTGTAGTGTTTAGCCAAAGATATTGTGTAAATCTGATATCTGGACAATCTAGAAGAACTGTCGCTGTATGATGTAAGAGTATATTTTATAATCATATTAGTTTTATATATTTTCTGCTTTATTTTGCCTTCTGCTGGTCTGTACATAGATGTTAGCATAAACCACATTAGCACTGCTCCTAATTAGCAAACATGTTAACGATCCACTGAAGTGTCACAAGTCCTTTGGGATTTTCTCAGACTTTAAATCATGTTAAGTTTAACCATGTCGTGAAGCACAGACAGTTGCTTCCATCCATGTCAGGGACCAGCAAACAGCAGAGAGGAAAAGAAAACTGCCTACAAAGGGACGGACTACCAGCCTCACCGTAAGGGCTCACAGTGGGGCCCAATGGACCAGTGGGGACTTTCTCTGAGAAACCCAGAGAGACCCTCGGTACCCAAAACAACTGATTCTTTCACTAACTAGATCTATCATTCAGTCAAACAGACAACCCCGTTTCCCCGCTGCCTGTAGGGTCCAGAAAGCATCACGCTTAAGTTTGTCAGGCATCTCTAGTTTTATCAGTTTGGATCCAGCTGAAGCTTCATCGTCTCTGAAGGAACGACTTCAAGACCAGTTTGATCTCAGCACTTCACTGTATCCTACCCTTTGTCTGTGAACTGGAAAGAAACGATGTAACGCAGCATCCTGTGGCGGTCCTGGCGAGAGTTTGCCTTAAATTTGCTGCCATATTTGTTTTGATCTCAGGTCATTCCTAAATTACATCAACCAGAGCCACCTAACCCTAAAGAAGTCAACTTTTGTTGGCTACAACCTTCAAACCCACACAGAGGAGCCTCTGCTGCTTTGTTTTGGCTCTAGTGGCCCCAAAATATAATTAGACCCTCTTCAAGACTAAACAGTCAAATTATGACCTGGAAAACAAAAGAAAGAAAATGGCTGAAGGCCCCCTCTTATTTACACCCATTTTTCACACTGTTCCAACGTTGGAAAAATCAGCTGAAATCTCATCCATGTCAGAATTCATTTCAATTCCAAAATCCAATATGGCTGCCTGCCATGTAAAAAGTTTTGATGGCTGCAAAAATTAGCTATTTATTTGGACTTCTACCAGTAGCAGTGATAACATTTTAACCTGATGCATCTGCAGTCCCACCTCTGTGTGTACGAAAACAATGGATAGACATGCATTCTAATTGTTAACAGCTTGATAGTTAGCGTGTTAGTTAGCATGCTAGTTAGCATGGTCACCAAACACAGAAATGAGAACGTCTTGAGAGGTTTTTAATTTGCTGCTAAAACATGTTTAGGTTGGTCTTGATGTAATTAGCAGAGCCTGAGGTCCAGCAACCCAAAAACTCCTGCTACACCAAAGAGATTCTGAAAAATGTTTTAATTCTGTTATATAAATGTGATTGTCTGTTTAATTTCAGGTCGTGCCAACTTCACCAATGTATTTTAAGTAGCTACACTGCATATGTTGTGCTTAGCTTAGCTTAACTCAGCTTAGTTTAGTTTAGTTTAATTTGGTTTTGCTTAGTTTAGCTTAGCTTAGCATGAAGGCTTGCTGGAGTACAACCAGCCCAAATCTGAAACACTTTTGTCTTTTATCTTCAAGTTTTCTTGATAAGTAAATTAATAAATGAAAACATTTTTAGCCCATAAAGAAAATGAATTGTTCTTCTGGTCCTGGCTGTTGGTTTAGTTCTGGTTCTGGTCCACTTTGATAAACTTCACCTAACTGTACCGTAAGTGGGTAGGGGTTACCCACCTAACCCCACGCTAACCCCAGCTAACCCCCACCTAACCCCACCCTAACCCCACCCTAACCCCCACCTAACCCCCACCTAACCCCACCCTAACCCTAACCTCATCAAGAAGGACGTGATGAAACATGGCGGCTGCTGTGACTCGCCCAGCTCTCTGTTCTTGGGTTTGTGATTTCCGTGTACCTCACTGTGAAGCTGATCTGTGACATTCGTGACCTCAGTGGTGGAAAGCTGGTTGGAGAAGTTTGAAGGAAATGACGTCACATGAGTCTGTGACGTCAAACTGCTGACTGTGAGTCTGGATTCTGTCGAAATTCAGCATCTCAATAAAGTTTTATAATGAACTTTCCGTCTCAATGACTTTTTAAAACCTTTTTCAGTTAATTTTTTTTTACATAATTAGAAATACGTAATAAATAAATAAATAAATGAATTATGTTTTGATAAGAAAATAAACATTTTAATGCCTTAAATGCTGATGTAACAAAACGTATCTGGTTTATTTTTGTGTTGAAGCAGTTTGCATCAGAGGGTCGCTATGGCAACAGTGACTGGCATGTCATCCCTCCGACGACGGCCGCGGTTCTGCTGTGAACCGTGACCGTTGCCATGACAACGAGCGTTTCCGTGGCAGCCAGTCTCGCAGCTCTTGGCCTTGTCACCATGGAGATGCGCCTCCGAGCCGCTTATTGACAGAAAATAGCCGTCATCTGAACATCAGAACCAGCCGGACCGAACCGAACCCTCCGGACCCGGCAGACAGAGGTAAACCTGCTGGAGCAGGGCGCCCTCTGCTGGTCAGAGCCTGGGATTACAGCCGCGGCTGTTCCGACTGGGAAGTTTATCTACAGAAAAATCTTAGAGTGAAAAGAGGATTAATGGAAAACATTAATCTACTGACTTCATCAGAAACTACTGAAGTCGATTTCCACCACAAAATACATAAATAAAAGCCCAACAGGAAGTCATCAGACTAGGTTTTAACTCAAGGTCTCATAATTATGACTGACAAAGTTGAAATTATGATGTATTATCTCAGATTTATGACTTTTATTCTCAAAATTCTGACTTATGTTGTAAATTTGCCTTTACCACACAGTCTGATTACCTTTAACTTGCTGTTATGAGGTGATTATCAGTGGGAATCTTGAAATGAGTTAATTACAGGGTCTGCAATTAACACGTTTTAATCTAAAACCATATCGGCTATTGAAAAAATAAGAAACATTTTCAACCTGTGAAGTTTTATTCGTATTAAATGATGTTCCTATCACAGTCAAGGTGTTTTTCTGTGCAGCTGGGAGAGGAGTACAAACTAATGAAACAAGATGTGTCTACTGAAGTAAGTTTCCCAGCTTGCTGAACTTCCCCAGACGGTTATTTGGGAACTTGCTGTTTTTCCCGTGGCCTTCCCCGCATGGAGATGATGGAGTGTTTAGTTTTCACATTTCGTAGACATAACAGTGAATGAGCTGCAAGGTTCCGTATGTTTTCCTTTGTTTCTCTTGTTTGGTCTTAGAAGATTGAGTCTCCGCCTCGGTAGTAGAGAGAGATGAATAAAGTAACTTAGCACCTCTGAGTTCGTCAGAGCGAATCTAATTTGTGCCTAATGCAGTGGATTTTTGCTCTCCGTCTGCAGATGTATTAAAGATTGTTTTTGCTCCCTGACTTTTGTCTGGACCTCAGTCTCTGAATTGTGCTCTTCACAAACCCAAAGACCCTTTTTGCTGCTAAATATTGAATATATATATATATATATATATATTTAATCTGATCTTCTGATCTTCAGGTTCTTGAACCCTCAGATTGCAGCAAAGTGTTTTTCTATCTGTTCATCATTCCAGAGCTTCTCTGGAAACACGGCCTGCAGATGCTGGCATTAGCATTAGCTGCTACATGTTTAGCATTGAGATGCTGTTTTAGCCTTGAGCTCCTTTTAGCACAACTTAAAGACAACCACAGTCTTGTCCAGCATCCAATCAGATCGTTCAGAAGCAGCTTCATCCTCGATCCATGTTAGCGGATGCAGCTAACAGGTTTATGGCTTTAGCTGCAACACAAACAGTTCTGGATAATTTATGTTAAAAGGAAAAACTAAATTAAATAATAAATTGCATTAATAATTTTAACACATTAAAACCTATGTGATTAATAGAGTGTAACGAGTCAAGGCCACAGATCTAGAGCCAACAGAATAGAAATCTTTAAACTTTTGTTTTTGTACAAAAAGTAGAGAAACAACAAAAAACAAATACAATTATAATTAAAAGTTTTATTCCATAAAAACATATTTGGATACATCTTTTAAATCGAACTCGTTAAATATTCTCCACGGGAAGGTCCGTCTGTGTTTACGCTCCCTGACAAACAGAGACATGAAACTTTGTTCCATCTTTAAAAGACAAATTCTCGTTTTTAGGTTTCAGGCGACAAAAAAAGTTTGATTTCAGCTAAATCCAACCAGACAAACGTCGATGAAACTAAATAAACTCTCTACCGCCCCCTACAGGCTGGCTGCGGCACACGTTGTTGCGTTGCTATAGAAACCAGCAGAAGTTTCCAGCAGAAAAATGTCTAATAATTACATCACTACGTTATATTGTTGCTACTTTATATTCAGCCTCTGAAAGAAAATAAATTATTTTTAAACTTCATTTTGACCAAAAATGCTTTTTGCTGCCATTCCAAACCATAAACCAGGAAAATCATCTGAAACACAAATTAACAGAAAGACAACGGAAACTAAATATTAAAGGCAAACCGGTGATAAATCTGGCACAAGAAATGATAATAAACAAGTCTATATTCCCTTCTTCGAGGTTTTTCAGGTTACCAGTAAAAGAATCAAAATGACATGTAGAAAAATGACCTGAAAAACGTTAAACTGAAAATGATTAAACTTAACGGAAAATTCACCTGAACTTATTCAAAGTCCCAAAGAGCAGGAAGTTCAGGTTAAAGTCTGAAGTCAGGGCTGAAACTCTGCCCTCTGCTGACCTCAATCTGGAACTGCATGCAGACAGAAATAACTGCTTCAGCAACTATAGTTACATCTATTTTCAGTATTTTTCTGATATTGTTTTTGATTGAAAATGTGCCACTGAAATGTGGAGCTTTATGGATCTGGTTCCACCTTATGGAGTCATAATACTGCTCTCTTATGATTCACGGACTTCAATTCTTTCATATGAACGAATGATGCTGTGAACTTTGTCCCTTCTTTAATCCTTTGTTCACTAATCAGCCGTCAGATTGTCACATGAGCTGCTGATGCAAATCAAACCTCACATCTATTCCTGTCCAACATCTCCTCATCACTCGGGGTCTCCGTGGCAACTGCAGCCAGGTCTGTGCCTTAAGGCCGCCGCCGCCCAGCAGGGGGCGCCGCCGCCCAGCAGCTGTTAAACTGCTTTCAGTCAGATCAGTCAGGTGGTCTGGCTGAAAGCGGAAGTGAAACTCTGAGGAGGTTTCAGGTCGTTTCCGAGAAGGAGAAACTGCAGCGTTGCTTCAGTCGGCAGCAGTCAAGCCGTCCTCCAACCTGGATCTAAATCAGGGCGGCGGCTCAGATTACATTTAATTTCCATCCAAAACCAAAAACTCTTCTCATTTATTGCTTTTTCTACTTGATGCGCGCAGCAGAAAGCAGAACTCTCTGCTTCCTGCTGCGCGCCGCCTCAGCCATCGCCATCGCCCTCCTGCAGTTTGTGTTTGACCAGGAAGTCCCTGATGGTCACATGGTCATCTGGCCCCGCCCCCTCCAGCTCCTGCAGATGCTCCTCCCACCGCTGCTTGTCTCTTCCTGTTTGCCACGACAGACGGATCACCGCCTGCAGCAGCGGCAGCGCCAGCGACTGCAGCGCTGCGTCCAGCTGGAAGGGGAGGGGCTTGTCCTGCAGTGGGAGGGGCAGGAGCATGCGGAGGGCGTGGTCACAGTGCTCCAGAGCCTCTTCCAGCTGCTCCACCTCCTGGAAACAACAAGCCAGCCCCACCAGGGTGAAGAACCAATGGGAGGAGGCTGGGGGCGGGGCCTGTGTCTCATCGTCATGGTAACTGGCCCAGCCCAGCTTGTGTTGGAGTCTCTTGGCGTTGAGTAGCGGACCCAGAGCCTCCTGGAAACGTTCAGCTCTGAACAAGAAGAAAACATAAACTTACCCTGGAAAACCTGGAAAAGTTTGGAAAAACCTGGAGAACCAGGATCCAGATCCTGATTTAGTTTCACCAGGATTCATTTTATGGCTTGAATTTTCCTGCAGGTTCGCTGCTGTTAGCTTTAAGGAGTCCACCGCTAGCTCAACATGTTAGCATCAAAATGCTGGATTTCCCTAAAACTGTTAAAGAAATCACATTTATTCCAAATATGTTTATCTTTGTCATATTTTCATCTTCGGAGGTTGTCAGGTTTTTGTCTGAGGCAGCGTTCTCACCTGATGAACAGCTGGCCGGCCTTCAGGTCGCTCAGGTAGAAGAACTGCCGCACACTCGGCGCCCCCCGCAGGTCAGGCAGCGAACACAGGTGAGAGAGGTACTGCTCGAACGCCCGGCTCCGCTTAGCGATGGTTTCCGCCGTGAAGTTCCTGCGCAGCTTCTTTCCTGCCAACGTTAAGAGACGTCAGAGCTCAAACCCGAACCGCTTCCTGTAGCAGGACGACGCGGCGCCTTACGGGGAAACGAGACGCGCTCCATCTGGTTGCCGTAGTTACGCCTCAGAGTGGCGTGGAGCCGCTGGAAGTCGGAGTAGCGGCGGGTGATGACGGCGGGCATCTTGTCGCTGCTGCCGGCCTGGATGACATGGATGGCGTAGAGCTGCGGGACAGAACCGGGTCGGTCGGGTCGGTTGGTGATACGTCGTGTGACATATCGGGTCGGGTCATCGGGTCAGCACTCGGAGGAAGAACTCACCACATACTTGGCGGCGCCGTCCTGAACCACGCTGGCGTCCGTCACCTCGAACAGCAGCCCGTCCGCCGGCCGCCTCACGCCGTGGCCGGGACTCGACCCGCCGAGTCCGCGGAGGGTCCGCCAGCCGTCCTGGAGATGCCGGGTCAGCAGGGCGGAGGGGGCGGGGCCAACGGGGGACACGCCCACCGGACTGACGTCTGTGAGAAACAACAAACAGGAAATGAGACGCCGCCTAGTAACACCAGGACCGTCGGTTCTCAGAAACGGCCCGACGTGTCGGCGACCTGCGCTGCTCAGTCCGTCCTCCAGCGACTCGCCCAGGAAGTCCGAGTCGCTGTCTATCGCCTCGCCGCCGTCCTCGCCGCTGAACTCTCCGTCATCGAAGCACAGCGTTCCCCGGAGACGCTCCGTCACGCACTCCTCCTCTTCCTCCAGCTCCGCCTCCCACCGCTCCTCGCTGAAGCCCCGCCCCTCGCCCTCCGGGTCGCCGTCCTCCTGGTCTTGGTCGGCGCCCGGGCCGGTCTTGAACAGAGAGCGCTTCAGGCGGTCCAGAAAGCGTGCCGCCATGACGCCGCCTGGCAGGAACCAGAGGTTTTACCCATCAGTTTACATCAACACCTTAGATCTGACCTTTGACCTAAAACGTCACTGATGGACTTTCAGGTCCCAGAACATTTACACAAACTTTTTCCGTTTGAAATCGTTATGTCTGTTTGAACTCCATCTTTATATGATAAAATTTCTCCAAATTCTTTGAAATAGAAAAATGTACAAAACTATAAAATGAATCATAAAACATTAAACACCAAGTAACTTCATCCTGAGTTTATAAAGAGGTTTTGGTAAAACAATGTCTACCAGTTTATCTGAGGTTGAACTGAGTTCAGATCATTTATTTTCAGGTTGAAGGTCACGGAGAAACGGCTCCGGTTCCAGGACCGGCAGATCCTCCGAATGGAAACCATGTCACTGATTAATAATTCAGAGATCCGCCAAGGATCTGCAGATCATTTCCTCCCCAACAGCTGATCAAACTGCTGACCACCAAGTCAACCAAACATCAGGCTGAATGATGCTAGCTTTAGCTTTAGCTTTACCGTTAGCCTGGTTTGCTTCAGCTCTGACCTGCTGGTTCTGATTCTGATCGGTAAATAGTTTCAAAGGAATAAAACTCCTGCAGATCTGCAGAATACAAGAATGACAAGATTATCCACAGTCCTGGTGGGACCTTCAGCTCGCTAATTAAATGCTTAGCTGGGAGCTAAAGGTTTAGTTTGCTAACTAAATATTAAGGATTTATTTTAAAACGTTTTAAATTTGAGTTTATAAACAAATGAAAGAAACTGACAAGAAAAAAAACATGTCAGAAGGAAGGAGAGCTCCGGGTGAGAAGAAGAATCGCCGGCCTTCCTGTTAGCTTTCAGCGCGGTTCTCACCTGAAGACAGAAAAATGTCTCCAGACTTTCTGCTTCAGCAGATGATTTAAAGCTCACAAAACTGAGCCGTAACACATCCGAAATCAGAGATTATTAATATAATATGAGACAAGTTTGAAAGTCGTCATTTGTAAAGTTACAGTCAAAAACTGATAATCCGTGTTATTTAGTCTGTCATAAAAGAATAAAGAGATTTTCTCTATTTTTAACCATCCATCCATCGTCTGCCGTTCATCCAGGTCGGGTCGCGGGGTCAGCAGCTTCAGAATGGAGGCCCAGGCTTCCCTCTGCCAGCCTCTCCTTCCAGCTCCTCTGGGGGAATCCCAAGGCGTTCCCAGGCCAGCAGGGAGACATCGTCCCTCCAGGGTGTCCTGGTCTTCCTCTCCTCCAGGTGGGACATGAACTCTTCACAGGGAGCCTCCATCCTGACCAGATGCTGAGCCTCTGCTGGCTCCTCTCCATGTGGAGGAGCAGCAGCTCTACTCTGATCCCTCCAGGATGACTGAGCTTCTCTCCCAGGGAGCCCAGCCACCCTACAGAGGAAACCCGTTTCGGACGCTTGTATCCGCGATCTCGTTCTGTCGGTCATGACCCAAAGCTCCTGACCAGAGATGAGGGCAGGAACGTAGATCGACGGTAAATCGAGAGCTTCGCTTTCTGGCTCAGCTCTCTCTTCACCAGGACGGATAGGGACGGACCGGTCCAGTTCACCAGGACGGACCGGTCCAGTTCACCAG
>VMRN01000220.1:199146-211977 GCA_010277015.1 Poeciliopsis turrubarensis
CACACACACACACACACACACACACACACACACACACACACACACACCTCATTAGTAATGTATGGGGTGTCTGAGCCAGAAGTCATTTGTTTGTCTTTAAGCAGCTAAACTCTCTTTTATCCTGCTGATAATACATCGATTAGCATCTCAAAACCACACAGAAGCTTTTTAATCAAACCTAGAACACACACACACACACACACACACACACACCCTGGGGCCGCGGGGCTCCTGTTGTGCAGCGTGTGATTACTGAAAGCATGGTGTTAGCGCAGCAGCTAATGAGCTCTGAAGCTGAGGACTCAATCCGCTTCGTTTTGAACGTTTAAAAAGTTAATTTTGTCCAGAATCAGTTCAGTTTAATTAGCTAATAAAATATTAATAATCAATAGAACCACAGCAGAAATGAAATGGACATGGTTTATACAAACTACTTCTCAGTGAAATGCCCCTAAAATCGATGTTAAAGGATTCGGGATGACTTCCTGAAGGTGGAGCTTCAGAATGAGCAGAAGCTTCTTAAAGAGACAGGCGCCCAGTTTAAAGCTGTTAAAAGTCACACTACTTTATGTTTGCTATGCTGCATTTTTATAAAATAAAATACCGAGTTGTTATTAATGGTCCAAGACGTTGTTGCCAAAAACAATATTGATGATTTCCAACCATTTTGCTGATATAATGAAATAATAATAATGTGAGAAAACATTTTCAAAGATTAATACACTTTAAAATCTAATTACCGTTTAACACTGGGACTGGAAGAAATTTCAATATCCAAAGTACATAAATAGAAAAGCAGAAAAACACATAAAAATAAAATTACATTTTTCTTCAAAAAACGAAAAAAAGGTTTAGTTGAGACCAAAGCAGCAGATGAAGACTTTTATCTTCCAGTTTCTGGTAGGAAGAAAAATGATAAATCATGCAAACAGAAATAATTGAGCTTGTTTTAATTTGTCATGTGATTTATTGATTTACAGCTTATTGTGACAGGCCTAGTCATAACTATGAGTTTAAGTGTTGAAGTGATAATGGAGAATAAAAGTCATAATTATTTTTCCCTTCCCTGTCCAGGGAAGTCGTGAGGTTTTCTCTTGGAGTGGGAACTCCTTCCTGTTGAATGGATCCACCAGAATCCATCTGGGCCTCATTGAACCGAACGTCTTTTCTCTCCAATCGGTTGTAAAATCTGAACTTTTCTTCTGCTTCTGCTGTTAAATTTAATCCCGTTTAAACTTGGTCTTGGTTCGGTTCGGTGAGATGTTTGGACCCGGTCAGTAGGGGACGATCCAACCGCCTGGTTAGCCTGGTCCAGACCTTTAGACAGTAAACAACTCGTTCATTATTCAGAAGCGGCTCCGTCTCTCTCCGCTTGTTCATCGCAGCCGAAGCCGTCAGAGATCCTGACGGCTTCATGACTTATTGATCGGCTGAAAAGGTCAATCAGGAAGCTGCGTGCTGCACTTCCTGCCTCGTCTGTCTCCTCTGAAGTGCTTCTTCCTCTGGATCGCTTCTCTCCATCTGTTCAACACAAACAGTGACTCATTTCTCCTTAAATTGGATTTCCTGACTCAAGTTCATTTGTGCTCTAATCGAGTTAGCGGATGAGACGCGTGTCCCTAACCGAGTCTTGTTAAATTCACCGCAGGCCACAGATCAGCCAGACCGACTCGCCCTGCCTGTTCTCACTCTCTGCTGCTTCATGTCACTTTTCATGTTGAGAACTTTAAATGACAGCCTTGGAATCTCCTGTATGGAAGCCTGTTCCTGCCATGAAAGAAAAATGACAGGAAGTCATAAGGACATGTTGCAAAGTGATGAGAATAAACATAATAAATACTGGTTTCAAACTCAATCTTGAGTTTAAGTCATAATTATGAAAATAAGTCAGAATTTTGGTTTTAAACTCATAATTACACATTTTAAAGTAATTATAAGAATAAAATTCTTCATTCTTAGTTTCAGATTCATAATTTTGAATTTGTCATAATTACAAGTTTTAGATGAACAATTATGAGAATAATTCATTATTATTCAAATTAGTCTTAATTGCAAGTTTTAGTCAATTATGAGAATAGTTGTTTTAAAGCAACAAGAATAAAAGTCATTGTGAGAATATGTGTTAAAAATTTGAGTTTTAAAGTCATAACATTGTCCCAAAAGGCAGATGCGCCAGAACCTGACCTTCAAATAAGAATCTCAGACTTTGACTAGGCCGCCTTGCTTTTGTGTGTTTGAACCATTTATAGGTGGATTTACTGGTTCGATTTGGATCTTTGTCCCGGTGCAGAACCCAAACGGCCGGATGTTCTCCTTCTGGAAAGCAGAAATCCTGGTTCTGATCCGTTCCACCTGGTTTTCTAGAGTTTCTGAACGCATCAGCTTCATTGTTTCTCCACAGGGGAACATTATTAAAGCCTCGTTAACGCTACAGGCTGTAATTTGCTCTCCGTTGTTCAGGAACTCGTTAAGTAATCAGGAATCGACTCGTTAACAGGATGAAATCAGTCAACTGGCTGCTGTGCGTTTCCTTCATCACGTCACGTTCAATCAGATCTCTTCTCACAGCTGCGGTGATACACATTTATCATTTATAGAAGTATTTCCATTCCTGCCTTTCAGTCAGAACCAGAATGTGACAGGTTCTGGTTCTGTCACGTTCTAATGGTTAAAGTTTTCCTCTGGATGCTGAGATACGGTGCAGCTGCTGCAGTCACATCCAGAAACACACAGCTGCCTAAAAAACACTGAAAACGTTGTAAACACTTTAATATCACCACTTGCTCCCACAGAAAAAACCAAATATTGAGATAAAACTTCATGGTTATTCTTCAAAATCACACTTTGTTCATGTTTTTCAGTTATTAAGCATTCACATCAACTAAATGTTGATGTGAATGCTTAATATTTATTCGTGGCTAAATATTTTAATTGAGGCTAAATATTAAGCTAGCTAGTTTGTA
This sequence comes from Poeciliopsis turrubarensis, assembly GCA_010277015.1. Taxonomy (NCBI): domain Eukaryota; kingdom Metazoa; phylum Chordata; class Actinopteri; order Cyprinodontiformes; family Poeciliidae; genus Poeciliopsis; species Poeciliopsis turrubarensis. The sequence goes on from VMRN01000220.1 coordinate 202,110, forward strand.
GCTAAGCTAAATATTTAGCTTGCTGGCTGAATATTTAGTCACAAACTAAATATTTGCCATTTCTAAAGCTAAGTCTGTAGCTTTATAAATGGCAATCGTTACTGTGTGACATTTCTGAATGAAAGAAGGCAGAGATGATGAAATGTGCCTCGTTTAGTGACTCGTTTTGGTTGATCCTTTTGTGTCGCCGCCTGTCGGCCGTCTGATCGGTCCCATTCGGTCCCGTTCGGCCCAGTTGGTCCCATCTCCGGCGGCTGCTCCGGGTCCAAACCGTCAGGAGCCCGGACCTCGCTCTCGCCCTGCATTGAGTCATCGGCGGGTCTTTGTGTTGTCATGGCGACCCTGTCCATCAGCCCACCAATCGCAGCATTGTTTGCTGGGCAGTGATTGACGGGAGGTGATGGTAACCCATGGCAACGGCTGTCAGCGGGGGGAGGGGGGCGGGGGGTGTTGATGTGTTTCTAATGCATGCAGCGTTTTTGTTCTCCGTCCTTTTGACTTGTGACCGGGACAGCAAAGTGCTAATCTGTTCTCTGCCGGATCGTCGGTCTTTCAGCCGGTTCTCATGGTCATTAGCTCCACTATATCTGACAGAACGCATTCATCCTCACATTTCACACTCATTAAAACGACACGGCCGCTTGAGGAGGGGAAGCGTCCTGATCGCTGCTTGTTGTTTGGTGTCTTGGCTTTGGAACAATCACGGCTCCAAGTTTTCAGCGTTCCTCAGAGGAAACATGAACAACTTCCCACGAAGATTTTAGCAGCCAGGAAAAGTCACTGAGCAGATGGTTTTTGTTTTATGGAGTCGTCCAGCTCCTGGTCTGGACTGAAGGTTCCTTCTTCTCCGTCATCAAGATGTTTCACCACCTTCAAAGTTCTTGATTATCTGTTGATCGTTGTTAGCTCTTCCTGTGAATAAAGCAGGGAGTTAAACATCTTCCAGCAGCAGCACCGACAGAAAGCCGTGTTTTAATTGATTTGTTCCCTACAGGCTGCCGTATTTTCTCATTGATTTTGTCCATCTGCAGCGCGTCAGCGGCCCGGTGCGTTCGGGTCGAGCTCAGAGCGTTGTGACGCTCCCAGAACAAAACGCAGCAGACGGATCCGTCCACATATGGATTTTCCTGCAGAGGGTCTGTGATGTGGAAAACCGTTGGCCCCTTGTGATGCTGCCGGTGTTTACTGTAGATTAAGCTGCTCGCAGTCGATGGCGGCCATTGATCGTGATCCTGAGGGTTTAGCTCATGTTGTGGGATGAACAGCATCTGCAGGATATTCATTCATGAATGTTTCAGTCTTGCTGCCAGGTGAGGTTGCCCTGGTCACGTTGCTACAGTCTGACCTGCTGGTGCTGGGCGGATCCGTTTGGGTTCACCGTGTGCAGAGACTACAGTCCTGTGCTGCTCTCATGTAGCATCACAAAGCTGTTCAGATGGAGAGCAGGCGGTGAGGTAGCCGAGGATAACTGAAGGACAGAAGGAAAACTAGTTTATGGCTGCGAATCATCCATCCATCCATCCATCCATCCATCCATTGTCTGTCACCCTTCTCCCTAACGGGGTCGCGAGTCGCTGGTGCCCATCTCCAGCTGCGTTCCGGGCGAGAGGCGGGGCTCACCCTGGACAGGTCGCCAGTCTGTCGCAGGGCAACACCGAGACACAAACAGAACAAACAACCACGCACACGCACACCTAGGGAGAATTCGGGAAGGCCAATTAACCTGACAGTCATGTTTTTGGACTGTGGGAGGAAGCCGGAGAACCCGGAGAGAACCCACGCACGCACAGGGAGAACATGCAAACTCCGTGCAGAAAGACCCCGGGCCGGGAATCGAATCCAGGACCTTCTTGCTGCAAGGCAACAGCGCTACCCACTGCACCACTGTGCAGCCCCGCTGCGAATCATAAGGACAAAAAAAAGGAAAGCATCATTACCGAGTGCCAAAGGTTGAGAAATGTTTAAATAGCTCAGAAAACAACCCGGTCAGGAGGGGGAAATCAGATTTTAGCAGTTGGAGGATTTCTCTCTAGTCTTTGGCTGAAGACCATGAACCATTTCTCTGCTAGCGCTAGGCTAGCACATTTGTTTTGGTTGCATTTACCCAGAATGCCTTGCGCTGTCTCCGGTCCGCTTGGCGTTCACATTCGACCCAACCCAGACTCAGAGTTAGCTTAGCATTCCCATCAACTGAACTGGACTTGCTGGAACATCATTAGAGGTGATGTGAATGGTTCACCCTGAAATACGATTTCGATAACTGTGGTTCATGTCCGTTAGCTGGTTGGAGCTACAGCGCTAGACAGACTAGTGCGCCATGTTAGTCTTCGCTTTCGCATGACGCCATGTTAGGTTTAAACTCCATCCTGAGAACGATGGACCGACCCGATCAGGAGAAGCCGGGTTTTAGTGGACGTTCACCTATTTCTGTTTTCATGTTGGTTCATTTTCTTCACAACCGGAGCGCTAGCAGGTTAACCAGCCGGACTTGGTTCTCAGCTCATTACAAACATAGTCTGAGTGTTGAGCTCAGACACCGAAATACATTTTCACCCAGACCTTGTTTTCTGCACCTGAACTCGCAGCTCATGGATAATCAGTAACATTTTCCATGTTTGCACTCATCTGTAGTTCACTTCAAAGTCTTCAGTGGTTTGAAAACTCTCTAAATATTTCATTAACCCCACTGGAGTTTCTGCAAATATTTCAAAGTCTGACTCTTGAACTTTCTTTTTTTAAATCTGAAGCGAGAAGTTTTTTCCTTCAGTCCACATCAGAAACATAAGCGGCTGCTTTCAGCTGCAGATCAGCCTGACGCCCACAGAGCGGCTTTCTTCCACAGAGTTTAAAATTCGTTATCTGTCATGAAACCGGTTCTCCAGACGCTCCCTGACATCCAGCTCCTCTCCACCTGCAGCAACTCGGAGCAGGTGAATTCACGGCAAAGTCTGTCCTCAGGATGCTGAGGGCAAACTTTAGAGAAATGAAGACAACAAAAACCGTTTCCTGGACTCTGAGATGCTTTCTCTACCTTCAACAGGTGCATTAAAGGGACAGTACGTATGTTCTCCTTTAATAGCGCCATCAAGGAACTAACTTAATTTGCTATTAAAATTATGCATCAAATATGACTCAAAAAAACTTTGACTTTCTGATTTAACGTCTTGAATTTGGGTGACTGTCTGTTTAAGAAGCTCCTGCTCTCTGAAGCTCCGCCTCCAGGAAGTCATCCCAACATGGCTCCTCAATTAACTCTTTAACATTTTTACCAGCGTTACTCCAAGCAGCAGATCCTTTAATGAGCTCAGCAGGTGTTGCTAATTGCTGTCGACTAGTCTGAAGGAGTTGAGTGGGGGAGGAGCTGTTCCTTGAAGGCGGGGCTAGGTCCACCCAGGCGTTTAAACAGCTGGATGGTTGCCATGGAGATTAGAGGATTTGTGGAGTTTGAGTTAAGTTTACAGAAACAAACTGCCTGAATTCATTTCAGCTCCTGTTTCTCTATTCAATGTTTTTTTTTTATTGATTAGACAAATATAGAAATATTTAAAAATCAGATGTTTCGTTTGTAGAAAAGCTGAAGTGTGTCCATGCTGCTGCTTGGACGTGTTTTATCGTGAACAGACGAGCTGTGCTGTGGCGAGTCCATTAAAAACCCACATTAATATCTGAAGCTGAACTGGTTGAAGTTTTTCTGCCTCCAGGTTCTCAGTCAGAGCCTGACTCTTCACTGAAGAATAAAATAAAAATAAAAAACACTCTTCACTGAGTTTTTGTTGAGCAGAGCAGAGGGCCTGGAGCGATTTCATATACGAGCTGAACGGAGAGTCCGTTCCTCCTGAGCCGATCCCGCCGGATTGATCCGATTCCTTTAACCAGCCGTTTTATCTTCCAGCATCCTGTAATTTATTTATAGTCAGTTTGCAGCTGCAGCCAAGTCTTTGTAACGCACACGCAGCGTCGGGGTGGGGAACACGTGGGCTTTGGGTGACTCAACAAATTAGCTTCTCAGGGTGTGTCATAAACCCAGAGCTGAACCCACACACACCTTGTTGCCCCTGGCAACCGGTTCCAGCCTGTCGGATCTGGTACCTGGACTGATGTGTGTGAACATCTGCAGCTCAGAGGCAGGAACGTTTGCTGCCGTTTCATAGATATTAGTGACAGTAGGGTCAGTTATTGATGAACCAAACAGAAACGGAAATGGAGGTTTGTGTCTGTTTATTTTTGTTTTGGACAGTAAATATCAGTTTAAATTATTTCTGCATCAAGTCAAATTTAAGACTTTTAGGATCTTTTAGTGCCGCCTCATATGAAAATTTAAGACACTGTAAATATAGGGGATGGTTGAGGGAACCCGTCCCAGAAAAGTCAGAGAATCGCCATAGCAACCAGAACTTTGAACTACCCAGCAGCCTCTTTGTCAGTCAGAAGCGTCATGGCTGCCTCTGGAGGCCGCCTGTTTCCGGTCAGAACTTCACAGTCTGAGGATTTAGAGAACCTGAATGTTTCCAGTGATGCAGATGGATTTTGTGGACGGGATCTTCACACTGGGAGCGGAGAAATCAAAGAAGAGGAACATGGACACATAGAGCGGCGTCCGTCTGCCAGCTTCCTCTGCTCATTGAGCCGTTAGCGCCTGCGCTAGCTGAACCCGCTGCTCTCCGCAGTAATGAGCGCAGAAACAGGACCGAGACGTAGCCAGGTCGTAAGGTCAGGAGGACGTCATTGACGTTCCACATGAGCTTTGAACTTTGATCAGAGTCTGAAATTTGCTTCATAACTGCGTTAAAACACAAGAAGCTGCAGGAGTCAAAAGAAACCAAACTGAAGCAACAAGCAGCAGAACAGACGTCTGCAGACCTTCGTTAACGAGGAGCAGTTTCCAAAACCACCACCAGGGGCGTACACGAGCTCGTTAGTGATTCTGGTCAGACAGAAATATTCTCCTGTTGTCCTCAGGCTGCTGCAGTTCAGTCAATTCAACAGTTTTATCAAAATTAAGACATTTAAATGAAATGGAGGCCTGTGCAGTGACGACATTAGCATAAATGCTGGTCATTAGCATGTATGCTAACCGATGGGGAGGCCGTTTCCTGTGTGTTCAGGATGTCGTCATGATAAAATACATCCAGGTTGGATTTTATTGTTTTCATGCCAATATGACACTGGGGTCAGAGGTGAGTCATGCTAATTGGCTTAAAGCTAAAGTTTAAAAACAGAGGAGTAGACCAGATCAATGACCATCCATGTTCATGACTGTTTTTAACTGATAGCTTTTGATGAGATGCATTGAAGCAGCGTTGGAGCTGCAGGCTGTAAACCAGCAGGAGGTCACAATGTCTGAACCGGGCCCAGTCTGCCAAAGCCTCCAGAACCTTGATCCGCCGATTAAAAGGTCAGAGATTGGACGTTTTTTCGCCCTAGCAGGACCCGACTCACTAACAGATGCTCCCAGGGTCAGAGGAAGGATCGGGTCACCAAACACGTGTGCTGCTGTTTAAAGCCTTCATCCTCTAAACGCAGACCCTCATAATCCCAAACATCCTGGACCTGCACAGCCTCCTCAGTTTGGATTGAATCAACTTTTAACCTGCAGAAATGGGATCATTTCCTCAGCCTGTAAAATCTGGGTCCATATGATCATCTTCTCATGTTTATGCAGATTATTCTTACGGGATTTCTCCTGAATTACGCTTGATTTAAGGATTAAACTTGATGCTTTGAATGATTAATGTGAACCCAGACATGGTTATGTAACCTGATGTTGCTCACAGGTCACATCTGATTAAAATCAAAGATTCGTGAGCAAAGTTGGGAAGGAAATTGTGATTCTCCCCACAATCAGCAAACCTGGGAGATCAGAAGGAAAGTATAGATACAGTAAGGCTGTTAAAAGATCATTTGTGTAAATGAATCTTCCCCAGTTGGGACCTGTCATTGCACACCTGGACTGCACAGAACCTGGATCTGGTCTGTTCCGGGCGGTTAAAGCACGATCTTCACCTGGTGAAACGATGACCATGGATAACCAGACAGGACTGAACCTGTGCTTCGGGTAAAAGCTGTGAGTTGGGGTGGGCTTAGTGGGCTGAGCAAGAAGCAGGGAGCTGTCAAAGTATGGATGTTCATTTTAAAGCATTACAACAGGTTTATAAATGATTCTGCTCCAGATCGCTGCTCCAGATCCAAGTGGTGAGTTCGTCCACAGACTGATTTATCCTCCCTCCACCGCCGCTGTGTTTGGTATTTTCAACGATGCTAAAAGTCAGTGATGCTTTGAAACTGGAAAAACTCAACAGAACAATTCAAAGAGCAAGAAAACTGTGAAAATCACAGGAAAGTAAAGCCTCTGCTCTGCTCACTCAATGCGAAGTTAAAAAAGCAGGACCACCTCTGTTGGCAACCATGGGGCGACTGACGTAACCCTGCATGGGAGGTGACCTGAAGGGCGGGGCGTCCGTCAGCCTCTCATGGTGATTAAAGTTGTCCTGGTGGAAATCTTAACAGGAAACCACATGCAATGTACCTGAGGATACTGAGCAACGTCGCCATCGGTCAACCGGGCAGCTCACCGTGTTGTTGACACTACCTCCAGCACTGAGGGGCAGACAGTGTTACTTCCTATCCAGTCTCCTATACACAGCTAAACTTTGTTTTGGCCTCCCTTTTACCTTGTTTATCATGATTTTGACTCTACAGTTATGTTTATTGAGATAAGGTTGGTGGATTGGATCGGCTCCACAGGTACGTCACGACCACTCGAAGGGGAGGAAGTCAGATATACTTCCTGTATGTTAACCGTTTAACCGGCTAAGTCCTGCTGATGTATCAGCTGACCAGTGAGGTTCATCTGAGGGGTTAAGGCTAGGGTAGGATGAGGGTAGGGTAGGATTAGGGTAGGGTTAGGGGCCCTAACCTGCTAAACGTTTCGTCTTCTGGGTGAAATCAGGGGAAATGAGTTTGTTTTTAATCTTTTAATCGGTCAGAGTTTCGTGGCTCCTCTGCCCTCGTCACGTTGGGGTCGCCGGGGTCAACGTGTCGCTCTGTGGAGGAACACCCAGGCAGCATCTCTGGCAGACAGATAATCCATAATCCTGAATGTATGAAGCTGTTGCTTACTTTAAATCCTCTCTGCTGGACAGCCTGGGTCATGTTTCCAGGGTCAGAGGTCAAAAGGCTACGTTTCTTTATTGCATCTCTGAACACACAAAGCAGAGCAGGAGGCTGACAGGTGGTGTTATCGCTTCTCCATCACATCATCGCCGCCCACGCATCGCTGCGCTCCTCTCTTATGAAACCAGGCTGCAGATCCAGGTTGAGCTGGAATCAAACGGTACCAATACTCTGGACCTGAGACCCGGTTACATCATCAGAAGATGAAGGTTTTTATGCTGGTTCTGGTAGAACATGTTGCTTCAGAACCGGATCAAGGATCGTTGGAAGCTGGAGGTCATCATGTCTGACCCGGTGTGGTTACGTTGCCTTGGTAACGGGAGGCTCTACAGTTCTTTCTCTAGAGCAGCTTTAACCGTTCCAGCCGGATTCGTCTCCATTAGCGGTTCCTCTTGGGTTCTTTCAATCTCCATAAACACTTCAGGCTCCATAAAAGCTTTCCTTCAGCCGGAGGAAAGCTTTTGATTGGCCGCAGACTGGTCATTGATTGGTCGGTGATTTATGTCACACTCCAGATGTCTAATCCACCGTGGTGGAGCGGTGGACGTGGCGGACGAGGCGTCTGCCGTCAGAGAGCAGCTCAGGAACCAGGAGCGTCGGCGTTTGGAGCAGAATGACCGAGTTTGTCTGGAGCAGAGATGAAGAAACCGGAAAGCTGCGGTTCTGGTCCCGTTCTGTCAGTCACAGCTCAGTGGGAAACACCAAACTACACGACGGTAGTTTGGTGTTTTTAATACACCAAACTGAACCTTTGTGAATGTTGGTGTCTGACTGCATAAACTAAATCCAAAGGTTACATGTGTGAAATGAAATAAAGTGGCAGAACAGAAAAGCCATCATAATGTGTGGATCAGTCATTGTAGGTTTTAATCGGAACTTCTTGAATTTGGCTCTTTCTCTTTATTTGAGTCCATCAGAACCAAAACGTTGAGGTTCTCCATTGAGTGTCGACATCAGCTCCTGCGCTCACAGCCCATATTCACATCAACGGTAGTTAATGATGGAGACGCTCCTCCCTTCTGGGCTTCAACCAAACCAGGCTGGTAATGAGAAGGTCCTCGTGTGGAGGTTGGGACACGTTCTCTGGACGTTTCCTGGACTCCAGGTTTGAGGTTCTTCATGGTGGTAACTAGGCGCTCTCAGGTCTCCCTCTGATGGGACCCGAGTCCGATCCTCGGCGCGAGCCCCGTACAGACTCTGCTGCCGCCATCTTGGTTCACCTCAGGCGTCTGGAGGCGTTCACGCTTCATGGCTCAGGCAGGAAAATACTGACCAGCTCATAATGCCTGGTCAGTGTTTGACCAATCCACTGCCAGTCAGACATCGTATCACCTTAAAGCTGTGGCTAAAACACGTCCAGAGTCAGAATAAGTCGTAGATCTGCATGATGGCCACCATTTATCACCAGGACAGGTTGCTTGGCCTGATTTGTTCCTGGCTGCAGGTGTTCGCTGCCCTCCAGCTGTGAGTTAATTAAAGCTAAATTAGACCTGAAGTGCAAACACAAAGCAGCAGGTGTTTGTGCTGCTAATGAGCTGCTTGGCGTAAGAGCGGCATCAGCTACATGAGATGAGCGCCGTTATGAAGAACAGAGTGTTTGTCTGGTTTCTGTGGCTGCAGCAAACAGAGAGTCTTTATTAGGACTGAGGACGATGTGAAGGACATGATTGTACAGAAGAAGAGCTGAGGAAGAGGAGGAGACTGTCAGACTGGACTGTTTCTCATTATTTCACTATTTTTGATGAACTTCCAGTTCCCGACTTTCATCAGAGGACTCCTTTGACTTTGACCTTTGACCCACTCTGACTGGAAACACTCCTAAACTCGAGGGTTGAACAAAGACTTTCTTTAAATCGGGCCAGAAACACAGAGCGTCTTCAGCTGAATCTGTGGAAGATCCTGGAGGGAATCGTTACTCACAGATGACAGGATTTTATCTCCAACAAAGTGAAGCTGTTTGCTAAAATCCTGACATTCATAAGAAGATCAGTGGAAGGATGATTCAGTTCTCAGCTCTTTGTTACTCTATGCTCTCCTGAAGGTGAGGTTTAGAGACGGAATGATTTTTTTTCAACACCCAGAGATGTTAAATGGTCAGGAATGAAGGAATTGCTTATAGAAGTTCATCCGTTTCATCTGCTGATATCCTTGATCTCGTTCTTCACCGCCACAGATCGGTAAGATGCTGCATCACTGCAGACGCACAAACAGTCCAGCTTTCCATCTCCTGATCACTTTTACTCTCAAGAGACCAAAATATTTCTTCTGTTTCCTCCTGACGGTCCGGTCGACCCGGTTCTACTGGAACCAGAACTTCTGCTCCACCTCCAGCTGCAGCGGTTCTGACCCAAACCAGCCTGCTCCCCTCCTGGCCTGTGGGGGCGCTGCACCAACAACCACTGCAGGAAACGACACTAAAACCTCTGCAGACGCTGAGAGCAACTTCCTGCTTCACCAGATGAAACCAGATGGAGGCGTCAGAGTTTAGGAGGATTTCTCTTTAGTCTTTGGCTGAAGACCAGGAGCCATTTCTGCTGCTAGCGCTAGGCTAGCATGTTAGCTTTGGTTGGATTTACCCAGAATGCCCTGCGCTGTAGAGACTGCTCTCAATGCAGGTCTGCAGCACAGGGCATTCTGGGTAAATACAGCCAAAGCTAACATGCTAGCCTAGCGCTAGCAGCAGCCGACCACTCAG
>VMRN01000220.1:214926-229796 GCA_010277015.1 Poeciliopsis turrubarensis
TCATCCCAGGTCATCCCGGGTCATCCCAGGTCATCCCGGGTCATCCCGGGTCATCCCAGGTCATCCCGGGTGACTCTGAGCTGCATTACTCGTTAGCAGATTTTATGCAGGATGACCAAACTGTGGCGCCGGGGCCATTTGCGGCCCTCTGGAGGATTTTGTTTGGCCCCTCGGTCCACAATTTAAAGACTGACTTTCTGAACTGGAACTGCAGCGGTACCAAACGGTGAAACATCCAGAACATTTCCTTTTGTCTCAGGTTCTCTGAAAGTTTTGACCCAAATACCCAAAGGTCCAACATGACTGAACTGAGTCAGGACTTGACTTTATCAGTAAGAAGATCGATAGAACTAATCGATCAGCCCTGACGGTTCTCCCTGCGGATCCGTTTTCTGGAGCTCGTCCTGAAACCCGGTCGGATCAGGATTCTTCTCCAGGCTGCAGGTGTTTCTACTGCCGTTTATTTCCTGGTCGATGAAATCGACACGATGAGGTTCTGCTGGGAGACGGACACAGAATCCGCAGAACTCAGGATTTATGTCCAAAAGGTTCCTGAGTGAAGTGAAAAGCTGCAGATCGATCCGGTTCTGGAACCAGAACTACTCTCCTGCCCTCATCGGCTTCCAGCTCATCTTAACATTTTGGATCTTTGGTTCTGGCCTGCTGAACAGAACCGCTGCCATTTCTGATGACGTCTCAATCTGCATTAAAACAGCCCAGCATTTCTGTTCAGCCCCAGTTGCTCGGCAACAGCTGGGCTTGAGACATGAAATCTTCTACAGATGTGGAGTTAAAGTCTTTCCATTCGGTGCTGGAGATGCTAATCTGCTGCTAGCCTGATGCTAACCTGCTGCTGACCTGATGCTAACCTACTGCTAGCCTGCTGCTGGCCTGATGCTAACCTGCTACTAGCCTGATGCTAACCTGCTACTAGCCTGCTGCTGGCCTGATGCTAACCTGCTGCTGGCCTGATGCTAACCTGCTACTTGCCTGCTGCTAATCCGCTGCTGCTTTCGGCCCATTGGTGACGTTAACCAGTTAATAATTAACTGCAATAATCAAAGTCATTTATCCGGTCAGGAGAAAATCATCAGGTTTGTTTTTCAAAGTTAAACTTTCACAAAGTTATTAAATTTCACTGCTTAATTATAGTAGCTTAATCATTAAGCTAGTATTTAGCTAGGAGCTAACTGCTAATTTGAACGTTTTCTTGCTAGTAAGTGGAAATGGACTATCAAAATAAAAGCTGGGTCTGTGCCTCTATGTCACAGGTATCAAACTGCCCTGAAATGTTTCGATGAGCCTCTGCTGCATCACCTGGACAGAATAATGAGGTGATTAAGGCTCTGGAGAACCGAGCCACACTGGAGGAAATGAAGCCGTTTCAGTCCAGAGTTTGTGGCTCATCTAAAACCTGCAGGACGGCGGCTGGAGTTTGACACCAATGCATATGAATCCTGAATCATTAAATGCTGATGAGTTTTTCTGAAGACTGATATAAACATCAGCGTTGACTTTAAAACGATTCATTCTTTGTTCTCACCTGAAACAAAGAATGAATCTTTCAAAATCCTTATTTTAAATAAATTATGACAGAAATGATGACAGAAAGCAGGATTTTATAAACAGATTGGTTTGAATATGAACACCATGCGAACTACAGCACAGGGCATTCTGTGCAAAGACAACCAACGCTAACATGCTAGCCTAGCGCTAGCAGCAGAAATGGCTCCTGGTCTTCAGCCAAAGACTAAAGAGAAATCCTCCAACATAAACTCAGACGCCTCCATCTTGTTTCATCTGGTGAAGCAGGAAGTTGCTCTCAGCGTCTGCAGAGGTTTTAGTGTCGTTTCCTGCAGTGGTTGTTGGTGCAGCGCCCCCACAGGCCAGGAGGGGAACAGGCTGGTTTGGGTCAGAACCACAGCAGCTGCAGGTGGAGCAGAAGTTCTGGTTCCAGTAGAACCGGGTCATCAGGAGGAAAACCTCCTCAACCAATCAGATATGATTGGTTGAGGATTGGCAGAATCACTCACTCCCAAACAGAGTTCAGGCTCACTTCAGCCCATTAACGTCCGGGTCTGAAAACACCTGAGCAGTTTAGATAATGTGCCGTTTTCTCCTGTTGCAGAAGAAAAATCCTGCTAATTAATAGCAGCCGGTCTGTGGATGACGTAACTTCAGCTGCTGCTTCCAGGGAGATTCACTGTAGAAGAGCCTCAGGGGAATGTTTCCATGTTTCCATGTCTCCAGATGGTAGGAGCCTGCAGCTCCCTGCTTCTTCTGCCCCCAGAATATCTGCAAACAGAATATGCTCTGCATGCAGTCAGAGTTCAGCTCAGGCTAAAGCAACTTAAACTTACTGCCATTGTAGAAACTGGAATCATGTTTCCAAATTCATTGACCCAAGACCGTAGCATGACACCCCCTGCTGCAGCAGCCACAGAGCCTGCTGCTGCAGCAGCCACAGAGCTGCTGCTGCTGCAGCCACAGAGCTGCTGCTGCAGCAAACATCTGGATATTGATCTGTCTGACTGCAGGCTAGCATCGTTAGCGTTGTTAGCGTCAAGTTTCAGAGCAAAGCTTGTGATCGTAACTCTGGCTGGGTTTGGTGGAGGAGGTTCTGCCGGACTGTCTGCTCCCTGCGGTTCTGCTCATGACTGACGGTTCTGGACTCGGTTCGGTCTGAAGGAGTGGAGATCAGCTGTGCTGGAGCGTCTGGCTTCCTGCTGATGCTGCAGGTTCCTTTTCATTAACATAAATTTCTCCTGATTTCATTCTTGTGTTTCCTCCAGTCAGTCGTCAGATGACTGCTGGTACTGAGCCCGGTTCTGGTTCTGTTGCAGGTTTCTTCCTGTTGAAGGGAGTTTTTCCTTTCCACTGTTGCTACTTTCATGCTCAGAATGAAGGTAATGATTCATTTACTTAGAAATGTTTAATGTGAATAATTAATTGAGCTTATTGTACCGTTTGATCATCAGGATCAATGAGCGTGTGTATTGATTGTGTATTGATCAAATGAAAGTGACTCGTTTGTCCAGGACTTTTGAACAATCAGATTGTCCTGAATCTGAACCTCTTCTGGTTCTGGAACATGAGGATCTCGGCTGTAAGCGTCAGAAACTTGTCATTGTTCTGATTGTTCTCTGAATTTGTCTTGTAGTTTCTGGTAAAACTGACGGTTGTCAGTCAAGAGGAAGTTGACTTGGTCCGTTTCCTGTTGTCTGAACCGGGCCGATCTGCCGGGGATGTTTTCGCAGCGCAGAGATTCTGGCTTGGACATATTTCAGGCATCAGCGTCGCTTTCTGAGCAGGAAGCATCCAGAGGACCAGAGTATTAAATGCTCAACGAGACGCATTTGCCCTTTAATCTGGGCCGGTCAGAACCAGATGACTCAAATTAAAAAGCTCAGTGGCATCTTGATCTGCTGATTCAACGTTAAAGCCCAACTCGACTCAAGTCGTCTGAAGATTCGCCTCATGTGAAACGGCTTTACAGAAAACTGGAACCTCGTGACGGGTCATCGTTACGGTTCTGGTTTCTGCTGCAGCAGAACATTTTTCACTCCCAAACAGACTTCAGGCTCACTTCAGCCCATTAACGTCCGGGTCGGTTCTGCTGCGGTTGTGAGCGTCTCTGTTCCTCGGTACTGTGGGCCGGTTCAAGAACTGTGGTCCAGGATGTTTTCTGCATCTATCAGCCATAGATCTACAGTGCGGCTCTTCAACATTCAGCCGTTTGGTTTAATGCAGCCGAACGATCTAAACCACATGACCGGCCGGCACCAGTGACCCAAGAGCCGCACAGCTAATGCTGCTGGAGACGAGTCGACCCAGTCGGACCGGGCCGGAACCAGCTGAAGCCATGCTGATGGAAAATGGCTTCAGTCCCTGCAGAGATGGTTCTGGATCTGCCTGCGACTCGTTTCCATGATCCAGTTCCTCTTACCAGAACTTGTCATCCCCCGGGCTTTGGGTCAGAACGTAGATGAATCTGTTACTGTGGCTCTGCTCGGACCTCAGGTTCTCCATCCTGACTAAACACCGACTCACTGATGGTCCTGAAGGCAGGTAGGAAGTTCTGTCCCACCCGGAGGAAACGCTCCTCCTGGTCCTGGACCCGACTTGTCAGACGGTGAGAAGCAGAACGTCTCAAACCCAACACATCGGACGCCATCTTGTTGTGAATCGCTCACAGATTGCTCGTCTCCAGGAAATTTGCTTGGCTGTGGAATCGGAGGGAATCATTTCCAAAGCAGTCTGTGACAGACGAGGCGTCAAACGAATCCAGAAGATTTTCCTGGAATTGACTGAAATCTTGGAGTCAAAATCCACAAATACACCAAAATACAAAACGAGATAAAACTTACAGAGGAGACGACTCACTGGGTGAGTTCATTCTGGAGCCACCGAGTGTGAAGTGAATGAACATCAGGAAGTCTCCTGATGTTCCTCCATGCTGAACGTGGCTGCAGCTCATTGGTCAGTCTGTGAAACCTTCTCTGATTGGTCGATTTCCAAGTGACCAAAGTCTAAAATTTTCCAACATTCTGTTTGTTTGCATTTCTATGTGAACAAGCTCAGAATGTCACATGTGTAACTGTTGCTTCCTGGGTCTGATTGACTTAAATGGGACCAGAACTTCTTGATTCGAACCTCGTGGAGCCAATCGGACCTCCAACCAGCCAGAGTTCTGCTGAACGGGCTCCAGTCCAACGTGCCTCCTCACTGTGAGCCTCGTTGTTTTGGTTCTCAGTCACACAACACTGCAGCACATTATTCAGACGTAAATCTTCATAATGCCCCTTTAACCTCCATAATCACATGGAGATTAGATGAGTCATAAAACCTGAGCAGACAGAAAACAGCCAGTCGTCACGGGAAGCTCTGAGTTCTGCAGAGAAACTCGTGTCAATCGAAGCAAAAGGCCAAAAACGTTTATTTTTGGTATTTCAGTTTTTGAAATATTCATTTAGTTGTTTTTCTGAGCAGATTTTGCTTTCCCCTCTGCTGTCCGTTGGTTCTAAACCTGCTGCTGCAGCAATTTTCTCTTGGTGAACCGAGTCGCTCCGCCGTGACATTTACACACATTTACAGCCTAATTTAATGTAATCGATGTCTGGGTGGATTTGCATGGTGCTTCAGCAGAGAAGGCCACAAGCAGACCTGTTGTTCAGCTGAAACCCGGCGCCGCCTCCCCCTCCGTCCTCCCTCTGTTCACCAGCGGCAGCATGAATACCCAGGAGCCACCAGGACTCCTGCCAGCAGCTCCATTACAATCTGCACTCCTTTTCATCCCGCTCCGTTCTCTCTCTCTCTCTCTCTCTCCGGGTCCAGATCGCGGCCAGCCTGCGCGGTTCGCGGGCCAGAAGCTGAACGCTGCAGCGTGTCCATTCCTGTGTGTTTAATGTTCCTGCTGGTGGCCTGATGGCTCCTGATGTGAAGGGATGAATCACCGTCTGCACACAGCGGTCAGCATCTACGTCCAGTCAGCTCTCAATCTACATCTCTTACTCACAGTGTTTCCTCAAAATGAATTTAGTTCTCATGAAATGTTTAAACCGAACGTGAGGATTAAACCTGCAGATGTTATTAGCTGAGGATATTTTTTAGGTTAGTTTTAAATGAAAAGCAGTGAATTATTATGAAAACTGCATTTGATCAAAGTGAAGAAACCAGCAGGTCATGAGATAAAAATCAACATAAAAACTGATTAGTGAAAATAAAACTCTGAAACTGGCATGTTTAGTTACATAAGAGCCTGGAGAGATTCAGCAATGTTCATTCAGGCCAAAAACTGCGGATTTATGGAAATTATATGAAAATGTCACAATTTACATGCAAACATAAACAGCGTACTGAAGGAACAATTTAAATTATCTGCAATAAAACAGTTAACTTTGGTTCAATTACTCTTTAAAAATGTTGAATGAAAAGAAGTGAAGTGTAAAAAATCTGCAGTGCGACAGAGTCCAACCAGACTCATCAACAAATCATTATTATAAATACCAGACGGTATTAATAATGTCTTTAAATATTGATATAACAAATCCAGGTTTTTCGGAATCGTTTGTGGGGACCAGCCCCCCTACATTAAAATATGGTTCCATTCTCTTTCCTATGAATATTTTGTTATTAAAAAGCACTGTGTTTCATTGTTAAGCTGTTGGTAACTCCTCGGGCTGAGAGTGAAATGAGTTTTGAACAGGCGCTTTGAACGGGCAGCCTGGGGTCCTCAGTTTCTGTGTGGAAGACCCTGAACTCGGCAGAGCAGCCGCCATTAGTGTGACGCACATCGGATTTATGAACATTGTTTGTATTTTCAGGTCAGTCGAAGTAGTGAAAAAGTTACCAAAATGCATTGTATGTTTGTCACATGAAGTTATAAAGTTTCATAAGACAACATGCAGGTTTCTGTATTAATAACGGAGATGTGATTATCTCCGCTAGCTAAGCTAAGCTCCTGTGTTGAAGAAGCTCAGTGGCGGCCATATTGTGACGCAGGATGAGTTTATGAATGTTTGTATTTTCAGAAATAAAGGAAAGTAAAGAAAATTTACAACCACCGCATGTCTCGACATCATTTTTGTTCGAGTGTGTAACAAATTACATTAAATTTCAGAACAAAATAATCCGGAATGGACTTGTAATCATTTCAATCAGTTTCATGTTTTTGTCCACTGACAGAAACAAAATACTCAGACGTTATAATAACTAACATTAGAAATCAATCCAGCAGACCAGGTGTCTGTTTCTAGGAGGTTAGCTACGTTAGCGCCCCCCAGCTGCCAGGAAGGAGAAACGTTTGCTATGAGGTTTTTCCAACCTCATAGCAATCAGGCGTCTAGTCAAAGTCAGGAGGACGAATTTCCTTCTTTCAGCTTCTCTGACTCATTTCAGTCACTTAGTGAACAAATCTGAGTTATGAAGACAGAACAGTTCATGTTTCATCTGCTCTCTAAGGGTTAAAGTTTTCTCAGCTGTCGGCTTCTTCAGCCTCAGCTCAAATGATTCGCCATCATTTTATATCCGTCGATGCCAAACTGACGTCAGTAATCAATGTCTTCAAACCTGAAAGTGTACTCTAGAGTAATAAACTAGAGTAATAGTATTTGTATTTTTCTTGGAGCCCCATGGAGGACAGATTGTCCCCTGTGAAGCTCTGGCTGATCGGGACTTTCTGAAAACGCAGAGAAATTTACAGCTGCATTGTTGTCAGTTTTACAGTTTTTAAATATTTGTGGGAAGAAATAAGTTCTGATGCGTGTTCTTTGGGTTTAGCAGCGCCTGCTGGTTCTGGTTGGCTGATCAGAAGTTCAGACTGAAGGGTCCAGATCCAGAGCTTCTAGATGCGTCTCTGCTCTGGACCAGAGATTCATCTGGAGGCAGCAGAACCGCCATCAGTCTGGAGCTCTTACTGAAACTAACCCAGAGAAATCTTTCCACTTCATGACTGAGAAGTGGACTTCTGTCACATGACCTGCAGCAGCCAATCAGGCCTGGTTTTTGGATTTGTTGCAGACTTTATTTTTATTGATCTGTTTCTGTTTTGCTGCTCTGACAGTTTCAAACCGTCTGCATGTCCTCCCCCAGGATTTGTCTGGTTTTGTCCCGTTTTCGAGTCGTCCCTCCAGCCGGGGAGAGAGAGGAGTCTGCACCTCCTCATTGGCTCACAGGCAGAGCAAAGTCCCTCCTTCCTCCTGAGGAGGAGGAGGAGCAGTGAGGGTGGAGGGCCAGGCGTGCAGACGTGTTGCAACAGATGGCCTGAGCAGCAGCGGCGGTGGCGGCGGCTGCACCGCTGAACTCTGGGACGGCGCTACACTGAGAGGAAGAGGAGGGAGGGAGGGAGGGAGGAAGGAGGTGTGGGAAAGTCCGAACTCAGGAAAACTTCCTCCTGCTGCTCCTCAGCAGGAAAACATGAGCAGAAGTTCTAGTGGATACGTAGATGGGAGCAACAGTTACACAGTCTGATCTTCATCCTCCTCCTGCCAGTCCAGCCAGAGAGGGAAACACCTGCTGAAGCCCAGAGGAGCAGAGGAGGAGGAGCAGGCTGCAGGAGGCGCGGCGGCAGGAGGTGAGTTTCTCCTCGATGCTCCACTTTGCTGCTTTCAGTTGTTGCTGCGTTTGTTGCTTCCTGCTGCGGAGCGTCAGCTGATGGACTGCAGGAGGAACGAAGCAGACGCCGGTCCTCCTGCAGTCCAGGGCTGTCAGGAATCATTAACACACAGAACCAGCACCGTCTGATGGCGGGAAACAAAACGGTCCCGATGAGGGACGGAGAGGAAAGTCTTCCTCTGCTGCGCTGCAAATGTTCGTCTAAGGTTCAAAAGTATTCATACCCCACAATGGCTGGAAATGATGGCCTGAATGTGATAAAGACTCTGGAGGGCAATGAAGATGAGGGTGATGGTTCTGGTTCTGGTTCCTGTCTGCATCAGAACCAGACCCGGACATGGAGAAGCAGCATTCAGCTTCTCTGATCCTCAAACGTCTAGAAACCATCACATTCATCCGAAACGCCGACTGAGAGCCGTCGGTTTAAAGCTGTTTAAGATTAACAGGAACATCTATGATTTAATCTGGATTAAAAGTTTTCATTTAGTTGTTTTATTTGAACTGCTGTGACTCAAAGTGGAAAAATAATGATATATCGGCAATAATATCAGTATCAGCCGATATTGGTCACTTTTTATCCAGAATCGCTCCAGTAAATAAAACTAGGTTGAAATTAACAACCAATACTGGTTTCCATCTTTTTGCCGTTTGTTTCTTTCCAAAGGTGTGAAAACATTAGAGAAAAACATATAATATCTGCAAATATTGGTTATTGGGCCAGACAGCAGCATTAAAGTCGGACATCGGCCCAGATTTTCACATCTGTGCATCCCCAGAATAAAAACAACATAGATGCACATTAAACTGAAGTTATCTGTTTTTATTTACACTCTACTGAACGTTAGAGGCTAAAACATATTTCTGCTCTTCGTAATAACCAATAAAAACATATTTTATGTGAATGTTTCCTCTGGT
Source organism: Poeciliopsis turrubarensis (assembly GCA_010277015.1). NCBI lineage: Eukaryota > Metazoa > Chordata > Actinopteri > Cyprinodontiformes > Poeciliidae > Poeciliopsis > Poeciliopsis turrubarensis. The sequence continues at coordinate 223,954 of VMRN01000220.1, forward strand.
GTTTAGAGGATTACGCTCTGAGAGGCTGGAAGGCCTCGTACCATCACCCTAATCTTTGGCAGCGCAGCTTTCAGGATGAATCTGATTATTTGAGGAGGATTCAATAAGGACCAGAACTGAACCTGGTCAGGGTTCTGTCAGGACGGGAACCTGCAGCGGTTCCTGCAGGTCCGATTCGACCAGGATGAAGAACTGAACGGACCCACATGGAGGGAACGGTTCAGCTCTGTTTTGGCTCATTTCTCTCGGTCTGTAGAGGTCGGTGGACAGGAACTGGTTCTGAACTGGAGCTTCTGGCCCTTTATCAGCAGCAGATTACTACAAAAGGAACAAATCAAAATGTTTAAAGAGGAAAATGATTAATTCCCAGGAAACAGAAATGCAATCATATAAAATATTTTTAGTGTTTTTATCAAGAAGTTAAAAATCTTCTCAGTATTTTAGCTTATTTTAACTTGATTTTAGTTCCTTTTGTCTTGTTTCTTATTTTGTCTTCTTTCTTGATCTTACATTAGATTGTCTTAACTCGTCTTATTTTATCTTAGCTTATATTTTAGCTGCGTTTACTCAGTTTTTGGTACCTATTGTGTTTTCTTAGCTCATCTTTGGCGCGCTTCAGATTAGTTTGTGTTTTTACCCATTAGCTTGTTTTAGCGTCTCCTAGCATGATGCTAGCGCTGCATGAACTGGCCTGGAGAAACTGCAGATCCTCCACAGGCAGAAATAAAACTGATGGATGGCGGCCATGTTGGTTTTTATTTTCGTCTGAAGGAAAAAGCATAAAGAAACTTTTACAGCTTTCTAATGGTTCCTGGTGAAGTTGGCCAACTTCTAAATATTGGAGGCGATCAACATTGAGCTCCAGCTGAAAGTCGATGAACTTGATCCTGGGAAATAATTTGGCTCTGAGACGCATAAATAAGGAGGATTACATAAGATCTGCGTCTTTCCAACGCCAAGCAGGCGACTGATGGAAGCAGCAGGAAATCTTCCTTCTGGTCTCAGTGTAAAGCCTCTGATGTAACATTCCTGATGTCAGCGCAGTGATTGTCTCACCGACAGCAGAAGAAGAGGAGGCACCTCCAGGTTTCACTAACAGCTTTTCTCCTCAGCATTTGGTTCGGTTCGGTTTGGTCCGGATGCCTGCTAACCAGCCGACAGAGAGGAGGTTTATTTCTGAAGCAAAGCAGATGAAAACAGATTTATTTAGTTTGGTTAAAGGAGCACTGAAAGTGTCTGACACCTGAAAGCTTTGAACCAATGAAACTGGTGCAAAAACAGATTTTAGTCAGCAGAGTCAGCGGCTCTGCTGACTTTCTGAACGTCTTTCAGACTTTTTATGTGAACTTTTGGTTTTAGTCTCAGGCGGTTTTCAGAGCCGCCCGACTGTTGCATAAACCATTCAGATACAAACGTTTAAATGGTGACCAACGCAACGCAAACACATGAATGATGGAAACTCCAAAACAAATGCAACAGAAACCTGCAGGAAACACAAACCAAAATGAAAAATGCTGCAAATAAAAAAAAAAAAAAAAACAGGTGCAAACTTATTCCACAGAACAGAAGTCCTCCAAACCACCAGGGGGAGTAATATCAGTAGAGATGCTGCTGTTTGGTAATATTGTACAAAACTGCATTATTGAAAAAACCTTTTGTTTCTTTAACTTCAACTGGACATTCTGGTCTGGAGGACAGCATTTTCTGTTTCCTGTGTTTGCAGCATTTTTGTGTTGCATTTATTTTGTTAATTGTAGGATTTTGCTTCTGTTTTATGAAATTTGAGCCTTTTTGCTTGCAGTGTTTTTCTGCTGCATTAGTTTTTTCTGTTTTGGACATTCCTCTTTCCTGTTTTCGGCACATTTGGACTCGTCGGCGTAGAAAATTTCCCTGAACTCCTGAAAACAGAGGAATGGACTGAAAATGGTCCAGTTTGACCAGAAGTCAGGTTTCATCGAACGTCTTATTTTCATGTTTAGCAGCAGGACGTTTGGCTGAGAAACTCTGGTCATGAATCTCAATCTGCAGAGCAGAAAGTGTGGCGCGGTCCGGCTCTCGGCTCCTGATAGGTTTGGTTCAAATGGTTGAAACTCGAGTTTTTCTCCAGACCATCTGGACTCCGTCTGAGTTTTTCTGGACCGGCCGATCGGACCGTTTAGGGCGGGTTCTGTCCGGATCCTGAGGAGAACTGAGAGTTGGATCAGAACCAAACACACACACCTTTGCTTCATGGCTGTGGAATGATTATTGATCCGCCGGGTATCGATCGGGTCAGAGTTGAGACTCTGCAGACGTTCGGCTTCTGACTTTGGTCCAACGTGAAATAAAAACGGAAGCGGCTGCAGGAAGGAGTGTGATGATGATGATGATGAAGGCTGCTGTCCTTTGACCTTTCGACCCCTTGTTTGATTGTCTCTGTTGCACCTCTGATGGATTTAAACTTTATTTAACCTTCGGTCTGTTTGGAGCAAACTGAGCCGGCAGGAAGATTTGTCACAAAGTATGATTTACTCTGATTTCGGTTTTATTGAGTTATTGTTGAATTAGTTTTATTCTGTTTTTAATTTTAATATGTGGAGTCAAGCCATCAGCCTGTTGAGCTGAAGCGACGCAGCGCTGGATTACAGCCTGGATTGTTTTTAACTCGGCGTTTCTCATTGTTCATATTTAGTCTCACTTCATTCTGCGGTTGAAGAGATGAAGCTGAAACTTCCTGCATGTGGAGGGAGATGTTCAGCAAAGAAATGTGATAAATTCCCTGAAAAAACCCTGATAAACGTTTTTATGAGCTTCTATTTAAAGAATCAGATATTTAATCAAGTTTGTCTCATTTCTGACTCTTCTTAAGCTCTGCTAGTTTTGTTGTTTCTCAACAGAGAATCAAAGAAAAAGTCCACAGACAGGAAATGATGTTTGCTGGTTAGCAGACAGGAAATGATGAGGGCGCTCAGCACCTGCTGCAGGAACCTGCTGCATGCTCAGGTTTTTTCCTCGCCTGTGGGTCATGATTCAGACGTTCGTCCTTCCAGGTCCGACAGCGCAGAACCGCCTCCTGCAGCTAGCAGTTAACAGCTAGCTGCTTGCAGGTCCAGGTATTAACTTGGTCTGCATGTGCTTCAGGTCTCAACCAGACTCAACTGCAGATTCTCATCTGCAGTCCAGATGAGAATCACTTGATTCTCATCTGGACTGCAGTAACCGCTGCAGCCTGGAGGGGGCGCTCTGACTTCCTCTGACTTCTGTTTCCTCTGACTTCTCACCAGCAACCCATAAATCATCTCATAAATCTCTGCCGCCTTAATTGTCCTTCTCACTCAGCTTCATTTGGCTGAAGGTCGGTTCGCTGGCGTTGGGTTTATCTTTAAACGCCTCTGATTGGACCTCGCTCAGCTCCTTTGCTCAGCTCCTTTGCTCAGCTCCTTTGCTCGCATTAGGGGCCCCCCCCCACTCCGTCTAGCTGAGGCAGAATTGATGAAATTGGTAACCGTTATAGACTGCTGCTTGGACCCGCTGACCTTCACAGGAGGAGGAAAAAGGCCGAGGTTCAGCTTTTAAAGGGTGTAAATGCTTCATGAAGCGGTTTGTAAACCCAGTTAAAGTCCAGGTCTGTAGTTTGTTGCCAGGTTTTCACATGTTGAATGAGACAGCCTGGTTGGTTCTGATGGTTCTGATGGTTCTGTCTGAGCTGTGTGTTAGCATTCACTGGTTCCATTATTAGCTGCTATCTACGTACCTGCATGAATTCGCGCTCGGGTCGGAGTTGCTGATTGGTTCTGAGTTGGTAGGCTTAACTATGTTGGTGAGTTGCTACCAGCTAACGTTAGCTGCATTTAAGCAGCTAACGGCTAACGGGAGGTTGAACTGTCCGTCAGTACTTCAGTGCTGCTGAGTAGAGGTTTATGAAGCTTTTTAGAAGCCTCCCAAACATCAGAGGTCAATTCATCGAAGTGAAGCTAAGCCCGAAACGAATCCTGGAAAACCCCACCAAAGTGGGCGGAGCCAGCTGAGGGGCGTGGCTAAGTGTGGGGACGTTGGCGTGGGTCTGGTCAGGGTGGAGAAAGCATTGTTGCTACCTTAGTGACTTTTTATGCTGTGTTTATGGACTTTCCAGACCGTCTCACAGCAGATCTGGACTTCATTGTTGACATGATAAATGACTGAATGAACTAAATGAACTAGTTCTCACTGAACACTGAGAAACTACGGGGTGCAGGTATAAAGTTAAAGGGATGTCCTTAGGCTGACATCCCTTTAACTTTATGAAAAAAATTCTTAAATGGTGCAAAAAATGCTTTTATAAATGTTAAACTGAACCGTAATTTTGTCCATATTTGCTTGAGGAGCTGTTTGAACGGCAGTGAGATTTCTAATTGCTTCTTGCGAACATTCATTGAGACAAAAGAGACAAAGTTTCTCTTTTTGTTTTGTAATGGAGGTCAGATGCTCAGGTTTTCCTGCCTCAGGTTGTTGCACGGCGGTGAGGTCACGTATTTTTCACCGATACCGGCCAAGCAAACAGGTAGTTGGATTTTTGTGGACTGTCGTTCTTGACCATCATTTCTGGATGGCATTTTTCACTCACAGGAAATGCAAACGAATGCACACACTTTGTTTTAACTGAAAGCAAACAGTTCGTAGTTTTAAGAGAAATACATGAAGTGTGAATGGAGCTCAGCGCTGTAGTCCAAAAACTGGACGGGAATCTGATCTGAAGCTCAGAAAGACGAGAATGAAATATATTTTACTAGACATCAACAGGAAGAGATGATTAATACAATAAGAGTTTTACTGCAGCATTGTAACAAGACAATAGTGAGCAGGTAAATCTGAACTTTGCTTCGTTTGTGGCTGAGATGAAAAGCTTGTGCGTGTCAGTGGAAACGTTTTACTGAAATTTGAAGAACATCTCTTCTGTTCACGGCTCTGGTTTCTGGGTGATGAAGAGCAGCGGCTGCATCATCATCTCTCAGTGCCTCAGCAGCCGTAAACCCACACAGCGACGGCAGCGAGTTAAACTCTGCAGCGGCGTCTCTGGGAGAGCTGCAGATCAGGTCGCTGTGTTCCTGCGGATCCATTAGCCGGAGGAGAGTGATCCACTCTGACACAACGAGGTGAAGAGGAGCAGCAGGAGGCAGGAAAATGAGCGTCAGATGAAGGTCACGGATGATTTCTGTGTCTCCGGGGGGGATAACCTGTTGGTGGTCATACAGACAGACAGACAGCATCCCAAAATAATCCCCTGTGCAGCTTTTAGCTTCTTCGTCTCCCCGAGGAACGGCCCCATAAACTGAAGGGTAAATATCACCATGAGCTGTTAGACCCAAATAAATGATCGTCTCTGAGGAATTAATAACTAGACCAGAGAGAGGATCCAGCCTGAGCATTACACATCTTCATCTTAGCCCAGTAAGGTTCCCCGACACTATGCTCTCACTTTGTGCAACATTTTACCTCAAAATCATCCCCTTATGATCTGACATTGGCTGAACTCTGATGCCAAACATCAATTATACACCAGCCTTATACTTTGAACTTGAACTTTATTCCTCCACCCTGACTCCATACTGCTTCATTGTTCTTCTTTATGCCACAAATCTGTTCAACATTAGATCATCATACCCAGCGTCGTTCCTGCCGATGGACCCAACATGATACCCGAGCTAAGTTCCCCAACATTCTACAAACGTCTTCCCCAACATCGTGTGCAACGTCAGATCTAAACAACGTTGTACCAAACAATGGACCCAACATTAAACCCATTGTCATACACAAACGTACCTAACAAAGTACGCCGTCGCACCCAACATCAAACCTGAACATTCTGTAGATCGTACCCGACATGT
>VMRN01000220.1:234643-247544 GCA_010277015.1 Poeciliopsis turrubarensis
TCCTGCTGCAGCTCCGCTCCTGCTGCAGCTCCGCTCCTGCTGCAGCTGGAGGACGGAGAGACGCAGCTCAGAGTCTGACTGATGACCTCTGCTGCTGCAGCCTGCGGCTGTTTGTAAGAAGGAAGATAAATAAATAAAGAAGACAAATGTCCCGTCTTCTGTGGAGGACAAACTAAATCTTCCCTGAGGCTCTGCTCTTCCTCCTCGTCCTCTTCCTCCTGCTGCTCAGAGGAAGAGCAGCAGATAAAACCTGGGAATCACTGTGAGCTGCAGAAACTGTTTGACAAGAAAAGCCTTCGGATCCATCAGGCTGTTTCCATTTGAAAACAAAGAAATCTTCAGCAAATCCTCTGAACGAAAAGGTCAGAGTTCATGTATAAAGCGGCGTCATATTTTACGCACAAGTCGGCACGTATAAAAATTAACTTTGTGTCTAAGTTTGTGTAAATATGCACACACTTTCTCCCTGGCGTGAAAATGTGCAGCAGCCTCAAAACTTTCAATAATAAACTGCAAAGCATCAAAACTTGTTTTTGTCTCATGAAGACGAAACGCATTGAAACGCATCTATGGGTCATTTCATTCTCACCAAAGGAAGAAAACAGCAGATGAACCTGCTGGTTAAAATAATCAATAGGTTTGATTGTTGAAGGTGATCAGGTGTTTATGCAATCTCTGGTATATAAAGGTGAGCTGCTACCTGATGGAGAACATGGAGGCTTTGATCAGGGATCGTATTGATCTGATGGTTTATTGGTGTTGAGATGAATCCAGACTGATCATCCTGGGGCTCTGAGCAGAACTTAAAGCAGGTACCGGTACCGGTCCAGCTGCAGTCGTCCTTCAGTCCAGTCGCCTTATGGACATGAGTCATTGTCCTGTTTGGAATAATCGTCCACATTCCCACTCGGTGTCTGTCTGCCTGTCTTCACCTCCCGGCTGAACCTCTGCTGCTCTAACTTTGTTTTTTACTTTTTTAATTTGGGGTTTTTTTCTTTAAAATCTATTTTTATTTCTGTGAGGTGGACTGAAACCACCTTTTAAATAAAATATGATGATCATTATAAATACTTATTCTCTAACAAGCACGTTGCCATGGTTACGGCTTCACGTGGCAGCAGACTTCCGGGTATTTATACTAATTTACATTCAGATGTATTTATGGAGCGACAGGCGGAGCAGCAGCTGCTGTTTCACACAATTTAGGATTAATAAAGGGAAGGTGCGCGGCCGCGGCTTTATGCGACTGATTTTTTTTGTTTGTGCGCCGCACTTTTCTAAATCTTTCCGTACGCCAAGTTTTAGTGTGAAAACTGCGCTCCGTTTCATGCATGAGGTCCAGCAGCTTTTCCTCTGCTGAAACTGCTGAAAGTAATCTGATTACTTCCTCCTGGAGGATGATCCAGGCAGGAAGTTGGTTCTAAACGTCACCATCATCAAACCGGAAATAAAGCAGAAGAACAGAAATAATCTGTTCAGATTCAGTGAGAAGCAGAAAATCAGAGTTAGTGAAACACGGTTTACGGTGAAATTACAGCATCAAATACTTTGATTTAAAATAAACTCCCGATCCAGAGGAATGTGCGTCTCGTTTAATATTTAATTTCTCTCTGGGATTAATACGTTTGAATGTGAATCTGCTTTTAAAGCAGAGCTGTGAATAATCACTGAGTTTGGTTTGGAGGACCTGCGCTAACGCAGCTCTGAGTTCCCATGATGCATCAGTCTGACCCTGATGACCTCAGCAGCTGAAGTGCGGCCTGCAGGGGGCGCTAATGCCGATCTGTTTCTGTTTTCAGATCTGACCTCAGCTGCGATTCATCTGGATCTGAACAGGTAACACACCTGAACACTAAACTGCTCCAGAACCAGACTGGTTCCGGACCGGTACTACAAGCACACAGAGCCAGATACAGACTTTAAGGTTTTTAGGTCAAGAGCTGGGGCTGTGCTTGTTTTCCAGACCAGTTAAACGCTGCTGGAGTCTCACCTGAACCAGTTTGGGTCGAGCTCAGAACCAGGAGAAGTTCTCCAGGTTTTTTCTGTGTTTAGATATTGTGTTTATTTTTCATATATCTGCTGCATTTTCTGTAATTTATTAATGTATATTTATTGATTTAAAGTGAAAAAAGAAAAAACTTAAAGAGAGGAAGTGGAACTGCTGCATAAACAGTCACTTCAAAATAAGAGCATCCATATAAATGTCTAGCTAATTTTGAACAGTCAATGACTAAAACCTTAATACAGTTGAATTTTATTGAACAGCCGAATAAATCAGCAGATAAATACTCTGCTCAAACAAATAAAGGGAACACTCAAATCACATCCTAGATCTGAATGGATAAATATTCTCATTGAAAACTTTGTTCTGTACAAAGTTGAATGTCTGACAACAAAATCATTGATTGTCAATCATTGTTGCTTCCTCAGTGGACAGTTTGATTTCACAGAAGTTTGATGTACTTGGAGTTATATTGTGTTGTTTGAGTGTTCCCTTTGTTGTTTTGAGCAGTATATATTTCAGGGGAAGCTAAATATGCTAAACGTTTTCAGAGCTAGCTAACATTTAGCCTAGCAGATTAGCAGAAGCATGTTTAATGGACAGTAAACAGTAAGGAAAAACTCAGTCATGATGTAGAAACCAGCAGAGCGCCCCCTGCTGCTGCTGTGAGAGTCCTGCTGGTCCAAAGCCAGAGTCAGAGCCAGCTAGCGGCTAGCTGTTAGCTGCTAGCAGGAGGTCCAGTTGGAGGACGGCCGCGGCCGGGTCCGGCTGCCTGCGGTTCTGGCCGGGTTGTGGGGAATCGGGTCAGTTTGCTTCCTTCAGTGCCGGCTCTCAGAGGTCTGACGGTTCTAGAGGGTTAACTCAGCTGCTATTCACACACACACACACACACACACACACGCACACACACACACACACACTTGGTCTGCTGTGACTGGTTTCTCAGGCGCCTCAGTGGCTCAAACTGGAAGCCTCTTCCTCTTCCTCCTCTTCTTCAAACGATGTATCTTCATGTTTCTGCTGCTGACTCGGCGCTGAACATTTCGCATCATAATATTAACAATAATAATAATAATAATATTAGTAATAATGATGATAATCATCACAAATGTTCCAGTGATTATGAATCAAAATCTAAGCTTCTGGTTTCAGTCTGTTTTCTGGAAGTTCGTTCCAGATCTGTGGAGCATAGAAGCTGAATGCTGCTTCTCCATGTTTGGTCCTGGGTCTGGATGCAGAGCAGAACCAGAACCAGCAGGCTGATCCAGCAGCAGCAGATCTTTCATGTTCGTCATGTGACGGAAGGCCGACTTTATAACGGTCTTTATGTGACTCTGAAGGTTCAGGTCAGAGTTCAGCCTGATTTCTAGATTCTAGCTGCAATACCTGAATCTATGTCTCTAGATCTACATCGTTCCTCTTTGGGTCCAAGCATCATAACTTCAGTTGGTTCTGATTGTCTGGAAAACGTCTGATACCACCAGAGATCAGTCGGATGCACGTCTCACTGTGGCACGCAGCGATTAGCATAATGCATGGTTACCGTGACAACAGCAGTTAGAAAAGACACGTTGTCTCAGCGTCGACAACAAGACGCTGGAAATAAAAGCAAAAAGCTGGAAACAACCCGACACAGACAGAATAAAACCGCATGAAGATGTTTCATAAATGCAAATATTTTTTAAACAAACTACAAACCAACAAAAGTCTCCCAAATAAACCAATAACAATATTGATCACAATAGAAAGGTGATCAATATCAATAGATCATACATCTGGGAGAAGATTCACAGAACCGCATGGCATTCTGGGAAATGTAGGCAGAGGAAAGGTCTCAGCCGCTGAGCTAAGCTAAGTTAGCAGGGTGGAATGATGCTCATTCTTTGGTTGCCTAGCAACAGCCTGCTCAGTAACCGCTAGGTTTCAGGTTTCACTTCATAACCGCTTGAAAATAAGAAAATATTATGGAGTCAAAACTGGATAAAACGGTAAAGATAAAGGAAACTAATCAATTATTATGAATATCGACTGAAATGCTTCAGATGATTTTTATCGTCTGACTGACATCCTGTCAGTTCCAGCTGTTTAACACTTCATTAACAAATCAAACCCAAATGTCTTTATAATCATAATACTTTATTTTCTAACATTTAGTAAGTTTTATAGTTCACTAAAACTAAAAGCAACAAAAACTGAACTTGAGAAAATAGTTTTAATAAAAACAGTAATTAATGAGAAAAAACTTGAACTGGAACTGAATTGTGTTTATGAAACATAATTATCTTTTTATTTTCTGTTTGTTGTTAAAACCTGAAAACATTTTTGAAAATAGTTTTTCTGTTCAGTATTTATTAATCGATTCTGCTCCTGAAAATGACCTAAAACTAAAACCATGAAAGACGAAACAGAAACTAATCAATAACTAACAGAAACTAAAACTGACTGAATGCAACAAACTAAACGTCCCAATGAAGTGAAACTGAACTGTAATGAAAACCCAGATCTGTTATCACCCGGCTCCCTGCCCCGGGACCCTTCCCCTTTGTGACCTTTGACCCCAGGACCCCTTCTGAAGCTGCTGACTCTGTGCTCTGACCAGTCCAGCAGGCTTCCCCCTCGTTTCCATGGCGATCTGCCCGCTGAGACTCAGGTGGGCTCAGAGGACCAGCGGTCCGATCAGACTGGCCGGCCCCTCGGCCGCTCGCCCTCCCCCACCTGTTGCTGAGGCGATGCTCCTGCTGTCTGATGGTCCAGATCTTTACTTTCACTTTCACTTCCTGTGCTGCGGCTCTGCTGCTGCTTCTGGGTTTCCCCAGCTGCTCCGCTCATCCAGAACCTCCGTACACACAGGCAGTCCGGTTGAACTGGGCTCAGCTTCTGTTTCCTGTTTCAGTCTGCCTGTGAATGAATTCACAACATAGATTTCTGGGTTCTGGCCGGGTCGGGTCTGCCCGGGTCCAGACAGAGAGGAACCGGCTGGCTGGACCGGGCCAAACCGGGCCAAACCGCAGCAGGAGGCGGAGGGACTTTTTCAGCGGCTGGAACAGGAAGCAGGAAGCAGGAAGTGTTCTGGATTCACATCAGAGAAACGATGAAAACATGAAGCAGAAACGGGCCAAACGGACCAGAACCGACCCGTATGGTTCTGGATCGGCGCGCTGTCACCGAACCGGTCCACAAGTTTACACCATGAAAACCATCATCAGGTTATCATAAAACCGTAAGTTTGAGATGTTTCAGTTCATCAGAGACGATTAAAATAATAATAATAATAATAATAATAATATTATCACTAATAAGTCCTGGAACTGAAACACGTCGAACTTTAAAATGTTTGCTTTTTCAGTTCATCCTGATTTCCTCTGGATTTAAAAACAAAGTTTTATTGAACCTGAAAACTTTAAACTGTTGCATAAAGAAATAAGTTAATAGTGTCGTCACTTTTCCTCCTTTTTTGTCACAAGAAAATAAATGATTCTTTATTTTTGTGAAGAGTTTTTAAATTTCCTGATAATTTCCGTACATCCAGCCGTCAGACTTCGTGGCGTCGAAACGTTTCGTCCAGTCAGAAAAACTCGATTGTGATTTTATTTAAACAAATAAAAACTTTGATTTATTTCTGGAGAAAGGTCCAGAATGAAAAGTTGCTTCCGTAAAATCAAGACGTTCAGTTTGCAAAGTGTTCTGGTGCAAAAATAGAGAAAATGAACAGGAAGTGGTTGTCTGTCTTTGGAATCACTTCCTGTATTTAGGAAAGCTTCATAGATGTATTTTGCTTTATGAGTCAAAGTTTTGTCTTTGTCTTGGTGGTTTCTGTCGTGCGCTCGGCCCAGTACTGTCTCCATGGCGACGTCAGAACATCACGGGTTGTTACAGACGGGGATTTTTAACTCTGATTTTTAATCATAAATGAGAATCAGGATTCCTGACGTGTTTTTTAAGGTCCTGCCTCTTTACACGTTGGCCGCTGATCACTTCTGCTCTAATTCAGAATAAAAAAGTCTCCATCAGCGCCTTGTTCTGAATCTTTCCATGGGCCCCCACCGGCCCGGGAGCCACACTTTGGACCACTAAACAACAGAAAACCTGCGTTTGTCAGAATGTTTGGTTTGGTTTTGGTTTTAGTCTGGATTCAGATTTTTCTGGTTCTGCTGGTTTAGATTTCTCCTTAGAGTAGAAATCTACTTTTGTTGTTTTCCTGTTTTTGGTTTCTGAACATCGCCCCCTGCTGAGTGGAGGTCAGAACCGCAGGCGTGTCCAGTCCAGTGGTTCTGGACTGGACATTATGATGCCACCTGGACTCTGATGTTGGACCAAACCAGGACCGGGTGGAACCGGGTTCTCCAGCAGAACCGCTGCCGTTCTGCTGGTTCCTGCTGCGGGTCAGGCTGCTCTGCCGTCGCCATGATGACACTAAATTACAGTTTTCAGCTCCTCTGATGGAGGCTTTTAGCTGCTCTCTCTCTCACGCACACACACACACACACACACACACACACACACACACACACACGCACACACACACGCACAGAGTGGTGTCAGAGGTGAGTGTTTAACATGATTACGCTGCTCTAATGGAGGCAGTGATCAACTCGACACATAAACAGCTGCTGCTATAAATAAATCAGCGTTTAATTTTGAGCTTTACGGTGGAAAACAGTTGAAATATTTTCCCTCTTCAGCAGCAGTAACCTGGAGACAAACATGAACCATGAAATATCAGAACCTTATTATCTTGTTTAGTATTTTTGTTTTTTTTATTTGAAAAAATTAAGAAACTATCCTATTGTATTTTCCATTTATTTGTAAAAGGTTTTGTTAGATTTTATCCTTTCAATTTTATTTTATCTGATTTATTTTTCATTTTATGTATTTCAGTGTATTATTTTAAAAAGCAGATTTTATTTGATTAAAAAATTTTGAAACTTTCAAATACAACATTTTTATTTAGTTTTTATTCAAAAAAAAAAAAAAGCAGGATTTTTAAAAATTAATTTATTTTTATTTTATTTAAGTGAACGCCTGCAGTCCAGTTCAACCAGTTCAGCAAATAAAACCAGTTCATGTGGTTTTTATATGAGCAGATATTGTGGAAGATCATGCAGGTTGTTATAAATCTATAAAAAGAGCCTAAATATCATCAACAAATACAGTTTTTGGAAAGTTGATTTTTTTTTTACCAGCGTAAAAAACATTCAGTCTGTTTTACTTTTTAGAAAAATAATTTTCATGTCAGAAATGAGAAATAACTGATTTCATGTGCAGTAAAACGCCGTGAATGTCTTTAATGAGAACTTGAGGCCGGATGGATGAATCCATAATCAGATTTCACATCAAGTCATATTACTGCTGCAGGCGGAGAGAAAAGTTCAGCTTTTTATCCAGTTTTAATAAACCCGAACCCTGATGTCATTTACTGAGGAGTAAGAAACATGAAAACATCAGATGCATTCTGGGAATTAAAGCCAAAACAGTTTATAAAATAAATATTAAATCCAAACAGATTTCTGACTGCAGGACATGAAAGCTGCAGAATGCAATATTTATTCAGTCCGACTCCATGTCAGATCATCTGAAATAATAAAAGCTCCCGACAAAACAACCAATCAGAGCCAGGAGGCGGGGCTTAGCGCTGTTAATCACCCTCATGTACTCACTGCCCAATGTGCTAATGGCAGAGTGGCTATGTTAACTAGCTTTAGCATTCATGACAGGCTATGCTAGCTGCAGCATAGCAGAGAGTAAATGGGGAGAATGATTGACAGCGCTAAGCCCCGCCTCCTGGCTCTGTTTGGTTGTTTCTCACTGAGGAGATCAAAGTTTTCACAGATTATCACAACATGCTGAAAGTTTCAACTAAAAGTGATTTTCTATGTAGTTACACACTGCAGCTTTAAAGAACCACGGATCAGAACCGGCAGCCAGAACGTCCCGGCTCCTGGGTTTCTGCATCATATTTAACCAAAACAGAGTCAGAAATGAAATGTTTCAGGTTTCAGTTTGAATCCCGTCCAGCTGCAGACGGGCGAGCTGCAGGAGAGAGAGAGAAACGGAGAGATGAAGCGATACGGAGACAATGGAGAGACAGAGAGAGAGCGAGCGAGCGAGCGAGGGAGGGAGGAGCAGTAGGAGGCGGTGGTTTTAACGGTGTGGTTGTCGAGGCGGTTACCACGGGGATCATTGCCATGACCGCCACCACGGCAACCGCTAACGAGCTGTGAGGGAGAGGAGGCTCAGGTTGCCGGTTTGGTGCCGGGGGGCCCAGGAGCCAGGCAGCAGGAGAGACGATGAGGAAAAGGAGAAGCTGACAGAGATTTGAGTTTGAAACGTCAGCTGAGAGGAAGCGAGAAGAGGAAGAGGAAAGAAGAAGTGACCGACTCTGAGGAAGACGGTTCTGCAGAGTTTCTCCTGCCGGGTTTGGACCTTCATGCTTCAGCGAGTCCGTCTGGTTCCCCACGAGTCTGGAGATTAGTTTGGGTTTCGGACAAGACGGATGAGCAGCTGAAGGTTTGTGGTTCTGACTTTAATCAGTGAATGTTTTAGATTTATTCTGAGAAAAGCTTCACTTCCTCCTGATTCAGGCTCAGAAAGTGGACCCGGGTCCGGTTCTGGTCCGCTTTGGGTCCAGCAGTCAGATGTTTGGTGCTGATTATTTCTCTGATTTATTCAGATGAATTTACTGAAATCAGCAGAGAAACGTCGAGTTAATTTCAGCAGCTGATCAGATATAAATGTTTAAATGTTATTTTAAACGTTTCTGTGGTTGTTGTTTCATTTCTGCATTTTATGTAATAGAACTTTATATAATCTAAATGATAAAATACTGAATCTGGTTTGGAGAACAGAGGAGCTCTAAACGGATCATTTCCTGCTCGGGTTTCTGCTGCAGTCTCACAAAACTAAAATAACTCAAATCTGTTTTATCATTATCGCAGTAAATCCCATTAAACTGTTTCGGCTCCAGATCAGCCGTCCCTGATCCGGTGGTTCTGTTGGGTCTCTGGATCTGACCCGCATAGCGTCTGAGGTTCTGGAGGCGCCATGGTGGCCGTGGGCCGGGTCAGAATCCCATCTAACCCACTTCTGGCTAAATGTAGACGCTAGCAAAAAGTTACTAGTTCTGCTAATGCTAATGCGCTACAGCAACATAACATCGATACACAGCTAATTAAAGTTAGCTGTGCTAAAGCGTTAATCATGAACATTAGCTCCGCTAACATAAGGCGCTAAACCAAAACGATAAGATCCTGGACATGAACGGCTCACTACTTGAAGAATTTAGAGAAATTAATCATCAAAAATTCAACACAGATATAGAACTGTATTCAACTGAAGGTTTATACAGTTAGCGCTTTTCTAATTATCGGGAAAATCCATTTAGGGGAAGCTGAGTGTGCTAAGCGTTTTCTAAGTTAGCTGCAGCTAAACCAAACTGATCCAAAAATGGATCTTCACCAGACGCTTTGACCTCCTGAACTTCCTAAATAATTGAGCTAAATTGACTCCTGATTTAAAACTCCTTCATCGCCGGTTTTGGAGGCTAAACCTGGACGTTGCTGCCAGACCTCAGGAACATTTCTGTCGGTGCATGCGGGCAACGTGGCGGCGGTCGGTTCATCAGAGTCTGTGAGGGACGTGATGTTCGCTGTCTTTAAGGAAGCAACGAACCGAACGTCTCGTTTGTCCTGAATCAAAGCAGAAGAACAGTTTCCCGTTTCCTCCAGTAATTTGACCAGATTCAGAACGGAGGTGAAATTTTCATGAGATGTTTCTGCTGTCAGACGTGCAGCAGCTGTCTGACTTCATCTGTAGGAAGAAACCGGAGAAATCCTCCAGAAGTGGCTTCATTTCTTCAGCTTTATGTTTAATTTAAGGATGATGGTCACCATGAATCACTTCCTCATTGTTCAGACTGAAGAGTTTATGACATTTTGCTGGGATCTTCTTCCTCATCGGTTTCTCCTCCATAATCGCGGTAACTGCACATATTAAAGATGGAAGTTTGTGATGCTGGTCACATCTGGCCTCTGCTAAACATGTGTGTTTTATCTGCAGTCAGGCTGATATTTTAACTATATATTCAGTCATTCATTTCTAAATGTCACAGGTCCATACTATCATCTGTGAGCTAAATATTTAGCTCGAAACTAAATATTTAGTTGTTTTTTTTAATAAAATATTTAGTTAGCTAGCTGCTATTTAAATTAGCTATCAAAATCTTTAGTTCAAAATAATATTTAATTAACAAATTACATATTTAACTAGCAAGCTAACTGTCTACGTTGTTAACCAAATATTTAATTAGTAACTTAGTTATAGTTACTAATTAATGAGCTAAATATTTAAGTCCATTTAAATACTTACCCAGTAAATCTGCAACTCTGAACTAAATGTATAATTAGCAAACAAAATGTATAGCTTGACGCCGACATTGACAAACAATTTTTTCTCCTCACCAAATAATCCAGATTCTAGCTGTAAACCAGAACCGTTTTCTGTAATGGTCCATCGCCCAGTTTATGACCTTAATGGCAAACACAGCTAAGATAGCTACGTGTGCTAACCGTACAGCCACAGAGGGAAGCAGCGGCCTAGTTCAAGGCTGCTCACAATTCTTCACTGGTTAACTTTGGATTTCTTGCCAGTTTTGTGGGATGATCTGAATGGTCGTCTGGTTGGTTCTGGATGAAATTTGCCTGTGATTCTATAGATGTGGTGGTGGAGAGTTTTCATTCGGCTCAGATAAATGAGATGTTGTTTGAAAGCTGAACCTCGTTCAGTCGCTGCGGCTTCGACCGCCATGAGTTGAACATCTTCATGTTCAACTCATGAACATGAAGATGTTTATTCAGCAGCTTTAATAAAACAACCGGCAGAATCTGAATTAACTGTTGGAAAAAAGACGAGCAGCTCTGACTGTGTACACACCCGTTGCCATGGAAACCCACTGCAGCGGCAACGTCACAGAGCGGTGACCTTTCACCTCTTCGTTCTTCCCCCTGCATGTGAAATCAGATGCATATGAATGAAGCACATTGTCTTTTTATTGACATTCGCTTCATGCCGAGTCGGTTTGGCAGCCGCCCGCGCGCGGCGGCGAGCCCCGCCCCCTGCCTCATGAATATTAATGAGCGGGTAGCCGTGATGGAGAGGCGGCATCAGGATGACAGACGGCGGCATTTCTGACCGGCGGCCGCTGCTCACTGGACCGCGGCTCCATAAAACAGCATTAATTCACACTTTATGCAACACATGGCCGTAATATGGAAAATATTCAGTCTGATGCGGCAGGAAGACGTCTGGCTCCAAAGGCTGCCGCTTAACATAAAGCAGATTTATAGTTTAGATGTTTTCCTTCCTGCGTTTCTCTGCTCAGGAAATAAATGTTGCAGATTGATCTTTAGTCTTTACAGAAAATAGCTGAGATGAAACACAAAAATATTGAAGCAATCAGATATTTTCTTGTTTTTTGTGCTTCTTGCTGAAAACATTAATAAACTGTAACTATGAAAAAGACAAATGAAATAGTGAGGACCTGAAACTACGTAGAAATTAGAATTATTTTAAATTAGTCACACAGATTTTAAACACGCTAAAAACTTTAATATAATTTATAATAAAGATTTTTCTTTTACAAACAAAAGTTCCCGGTGGAACCTTTGTTGTCGTGTTTCTGCTGCACCTGTAAATCTGATGCACAAACTACAACCGCTAACAGCAGCGATGAAGCTGCTTCTCTCGGCCGCTGGGTTTTAATTAGGTTTCTAAAAGATCTGATTGGATGCTGGTCAAGACTGTTGTTGTGCTTAAACAAGTTAGCATAGCAGTGCTAATGCTAGCATGTAGCCGCTAACTGCAAGTTCCAATGATTGTTTTTCTCAACTTTTGACTTTTTGATGCTTTTCAAAATGTTTTCGTCAGGCCGGGCGTGGCGCGGCCGGGCGTGGCGCGGCCGGGCGTGGCGCGGCCGGGCGTGGCGCGGCAGGGCGTTACGCAGCGCGGCAGGACAGATGTAGCCATGTTGTTAGCGTGAACGCTTCCTGATTACTAACCGTTTCATGTCATCTGGTTTTCCTGCTGCTGACTCAGACGCTCTGCTGAGGTGAATCATCAGTTCTGGATGTTTTACTGTCAGGATGAGACATCTGATATTCCTTCCCTCAGAGGACCGGCTGAATATCCTCAGAGAGGAGATGACTGAGGCGGAAACCTGCAGGCTCATTTGAACAATTCTTCATTTATTTGTTTCTTTGTTGTTTTTTAATTTAACAAACCCAAACGTCAGTGTCTCAGAGGGATAAAAATGCTTGAACGGTTCGGTTCAGTCTGCTCTCTGGTCTGGGCTCCTTTTGCATGAATTACTGAACTGCAGGTCGCTTTAACATCAGGTTCTGTTGGTTCTGGTCAGGTTGAGGTCAGCACGCGTCCACTGATACCAACGCTAACTTAGTTTAGCGCTGTAGCATTTTTCTAAAGCGCTTAGCACAGCTGCTTCCCTTCATGAGCTTTTTATTCATGCCGGTTCTGTACTGAGATCCTGCGTGAGGAGCAGGCAGACCCAGACGGAGTAATCCCGCCGGCCGGTCCGGCGAGGTTCTGCTCAGGGTGATTTTAGGTCAGTTTCATAATGAGTGACGTAACGTTGATGCAGTAGATTAGAGAGAAGCTGAAGCTGAATGGTGCCGGGTCCAGAGGGTCGCAGCGGGTCCGGAGGGTCCAGAGGGTCGCAGCGGGTCGCAGAGGGTCCAGAGGGTCACAGAGGGTCGCAGAGGGTCCAGAGGGTCACAGAGGGTCGCAGCGGGTCCAGAGGGTCACAGAGGGTCCAGAGGGTCGCAGAGGGTCGCAGAGGGTCCAGAGGGTCCAGAGGGTCACAGAGGGTCGCAGCGGGTCCAGAGGGTC
>VMRN01000221.1:3409-23626 GCA_010277015.1 Poeciliopsis turrubarensis
AGCTGTTTGTCGTTCAGATTGTCCAGAGAGTCCAGAACCCGATTGTGAACCTCCTTCATGATGAATAAAGAGAGTTTGAGCACAGATTCTGGTGAAAGAAATGACACAGGAGTGTTCATACATATTCACCGCTCTAGGTAGTACAGATAATTACATTTCCTTTGTTTGTGTTGATTTTCTCCAGGATCTTCTCGGTCACCACTCTGATCTTCTTTGGGTACGTCTGACTCATCAGCTCCACTGTGTCCAGTGTGTCTGCACCCTTCAGTCGGATCTGCTTGATGGGTTTGAAGCCGTCCTTGGACTTGTCCATGGTCCACAGACACTTGTGGAAGTACTTCAACTCCCTGTCGCCCATCTTCTCCAAAGACTCCTTCAGCCAAACCTTGGTTTCCTTTCATGTGAAAATGAGACTAATTAGTGGAACCCCAGCATGTGAACACCAGTCAGCAGAGAGAGGTGATTATCTGAAGCTCTCTCTGCTTCTCATCTGTTCTGGAGGTTCTGTAGATCTGGACATGATGTGGTACTGATTGAGATCTCCATGTTTCTTACAACTCTTTGCAGTTTAAAGAAACAACTTGAGCATTGCTAGAATGTTGATGGCCTTTCTAAGATGTGTGTCAGTTAGAAACTGCCAGTGGACAGACGGACAAACTTACAGCGTCCTTGTCTCCAGGTGGACAAATGGACGCCCAGCACTCCTCCTGTTCCTTGGACATCTTGTTGATTTTCATCTTCGGACTCCTGTGACATGAGGAAATGTTCAGCTTGATCAAACGTTAGTCGGTTTGCTTTCGGTGTCTCTAAGCTCTGTGGACTGTGGTCCGTTGGTACTTACGTCGTCTTGACAGCAGATTTGGTTTTATCTTTAGCTTCACTTTTAGTCTCGGGTTTCTGTTCCAGAACACATTCAGATTCAACACGGTCTGGTCTCGGAGCGCTGCGAAAACACAGAACATTCAAGGAAAAGACATTCAGATAATTGTGTTCAGGTGTTGACAGAACCAGCTGGGTCCAAACTGAAACCTGTCCACTGTGGAGTGAAAGGCCAACATACCGGCTGGGCCAGCACCAGGTCAGGCATGTCGACCTCTGGTTGGAGGACTCCAGAACCGGATCAGCTGACCGCTTTATCGAAGGCTTTTTAATACTGTAACCCAACAGAAGGAGTCAGAACCGAGAGCGCTGCTGGGAGGTTCTGTGGTGATGTGGTTCTCCTCACCTGAGAGGTTTGGTCTTTTTGTCTTTAAACAGCAGAAATCTCTTCGTCTCTTTGTCTTTACACTGATCCATGGTGGATTCACATCAGCTCAGCTCTGGTTCTCCACCTGCAGAGGAAAACTCACCATCAGCATCTTCTCAGTCAGATCGTCCTGCTGCCGTCGCTCCACTAGATGGAGCCACGGAGCCCGTTTTCTGTTCACTGAACTGATTCAGCTGGATTGGATGCTTCGGTTTAACAGAATAGACACGTGATCAGAATCAATCGATCGATAAATAAAAAGGATGAAGCAGGAGTGAAGTGACACACCCGGTCATGATGCAGCTGAACGCTGTGAATATTTCTCCATTGAGCTCAGAAACAATGAAAGACAAACAGGACTGATGTTCCTCAACATGTCCTTCGGGGGGCAGCATGAACATCAGAAACTTTTTCCATATTCTGCAAATGCTGAAAAAATACTATTTTGAAATCTTTCCAATAATAAGAAACACAAATAAAATCCCCTGTGAATACGTTTGTTCACTTGATAAAAACACTTCCTGTCATCTTCTTCTTCGTCTTTTCTGCCAGTAGTAACAACCGGCTGCTGATTATGTGACTCATGATGTGAAAAAAAATGTTTCCACTTCAGTTTTGCCAAATGCGTTGATTTGGATACAGCCGAAAAAAAAATGTGTTTTTTTTTTTTCATCAAAATGTTTTGTTTCTACTAAACAAAAGTATTTTGTAATTCCAGTTGGGGCAGTTATACGGTCCAGCGTTCTGTCAGAAACAGACGACTCTGCTCTTCCCACACCTGACCTGTAGGAGGCATTGACGTAAAACACGCTTGTTTTCAGTTAAGTCCAGAATTATTCATACTCCTGTCAGCTCTGCAGGGGTCACGAGAGGTCAAGGTGGTGAAAATGGAGCCAAAACAATCAAAACCAAACAGTTTTCTTAGTAAAGCTGTTCATGTGTAACTACTGAAATTAAAATAACAAGCAAAACACAGAGAGCGCTAACATCCACAAACACAGCAGTGAGACACAACAGCGCTCCAGGTGCATTGTGGGATGGTTTTATTTCTCCTTTCTGAGTTTCTGAAACATCCAAACCCTGAGGCCTTTGGGTTCAGATGAAGGCACAGCGCCACCTCCTGGTTAGTCAGAAACTTTCTGCTTATTTAAATCTGAATCAGTGAGTCATCCTGCAGGTCAAACTGCAGGTTAATTTGTGCTGCAGGATGAGACGCACCCACATTGCCTTTCACTCTCCAGCTGCAGAACAGTCAAATTAAAACATAAAGCATAAGCCCCGCCCACATTTCTGAGGAACAAGAGCTGCTCAGGAACAATGAGTCACCAGTTTACAAGAAATTTAGACGAGAAAAATTAATTTCTTAAAGTGTCTTCTTTGTCTCGACTTGTCAGTTTCCTGATTCGACACAAAGACGTCTGTTTTTATTTTCTGCTTCTGCAAACAGAAAAATGTTGTAATTTTATGCAATTGTTCTTCTTATTTTATTATTTTATTTTCTTAATGTGTTTTATTATAATCTGTTAATTTAGTTATTTTTTAACCATTTAAACGTCACTTTTGGTGAATAAAGTGCATCATATTTTTTTATTCTTATGGGAAATAATTTCTGTGGTAGGAAACTAAATGAAAACAGAAATCATGATTATTAGGGACTGAAGGTTTTTTTTGTTTAATCCACAAAGTAACTAATAAGTGATGGAATGTCGTTGACTCTGATATTAATAACCTGACATGGAGCCTGAAACCTGAGACAACTTCCAGGAGCAGCAGGTGGAAACATGCTGCAGCACCGTCACGCTGCAGCACCGTCACGCTCCTCTGCACCGCAAACAAACTGCTTGACCCGATACTGATACCAGAACCGACCCGGATCTCCAACACTGACACAGGTAACAGCAGAGGTTTCTGCACAGCATCAGTTACAGATTAAAAGGTGGAATTTTTCTCAGAAAAACAGATGAGATGTTGAGATTAAACACTAGGGAAATAGTTTGATCTTGATAAAACAATTGAGAATGAAATTAAGACATTTTTTGATTAATTTCACATTATTTTCCAGAAAACAATGGAAAGTTGTGACTTTTGGGAATTTCCTGAGTTTCAAAAGTCAAAGATTTTTGATTTCTGAAGCTCAGAAGTTTCATTGTTTTTGTTTTGTTTTTTTAAAATGTGAGAGTAATCTAAAAACATTTTTCATCGGGTATTTGCAATTTCCTATTTTTTACAAAAATTTTCTGAGATTTATCTCAAAATATCTGAAATTTTTCTCCCAAATTTAGGACTTCTTGAAGTCAGAAATGTCTTTTAATATCTTCTGTGTTGTTTGTATTTATCACCCAGTCGATGTTGAATCACAACACAATAATTTAGCCATTTAAATTCTGCACATGAAAATGAACCAAAGTATGAAACAATTTAAATTGCTACATTAACTAAACAATATTTAACAAATTAAAAGTAGCAAATATTCCCTAAAAACAAACAAAAAGTTACAACAAGAGAAAACTGTAATGAAAAACCCAAAACTATAACATTTAATTTGTAAAAAAGTATTTTAACTGAACTGTTAGTGATTTTTCATTCATTTCTGAATTTGCTCCATTTTCCTCCATCTTCAGTTTTTATCTGATTCTGAGGAAAGTGTCAGATAAAATATCTGCTTGAGTCACAAATATAATCATCTAAAAAGTTTTACAGTAACACAAAATCACAAACTGAGGCTGTGAAATGTTAAAATGTGAAATTCATCAAGGTTCATTGACAAGATTTAAAATAACCCAAACATTAAAAGACATTAAAAGAGTTTAGAGGACTAAGTCACTTCAGTGTAAGACTAATGTTGAATAGAAATAAAATTGCACAAGCATTAAAAATAAAACAGGAAAAGGTTTGTATTGCTCAAAAATATGAGAAAATGCAAATAAAATACTGTTGACATATTGTCTAAGTTGCAAAAAAGCTTTTAATAAAGCAACAGCTGAAGAAATATAAAACTGATAAAACGTCTTCAGCAATTCATAAACTGATCTATCAGTGAAGAAAGATCATTTATGTTTTGTTTTTTTGAACAAGTTAAGGAGAAAACAGTCAAATCTTCTCGTTTCAGATTATTTTGAGATTATCTGCTGTTTGTCGAACTTTAGTATGAAACATTATGAACATTTTCAGGTGAAACTCTGGAGGTTCGCTCACCGGAATTCGCTCGTCGCAGAACCAGGATGCGGTTTTCCTCTCACAACCTGCAGAACCGACCCGATCCAGCCGTGGTTCTGCAGCCTAAAGCCGGTCCGTGTTGATCAACATCTGCTGAGAAACCAGACTGTTCACTTCAGGAACATGTTCCTGAACCCAAACGCTGCAAGGATGTTTATTGGTTTGGATTCTTTCCAGAGATCACAAGCCTAGACAAACTGACATCAACAAACAGACAGAAAATTCCCTGAGGGGAAAAACTCTAATGAACGTCTCCAGGAGGAGGCAGAAAACCAGGAGCACAAGGGGTTAAAACCAAACCAAACTCGCATTTTCAAAGGCAACGCCTTAATAATTTCAGAACCGCAGCTGAAAGGAGCCAAAAACTTCTAACATGGTTGAACACGTATCTGCAGCTTTTATGACTGTATTTACATCCAGAAAAATTCACCAACAGAAGTTTTACAGGCGATCCGTCCTTCAACAGGTTGGGATCAGTCTGTGGGAGAAACAAAACCTGTTTGGAATTTTTAATCAAAGATAGAGAAACGGATTTTAGTCTGAGTTCCAGAATGAGACGTTTCAGGGTTCTGTCACTTTAAATCCAAATGAGCTGCAGCAGCTGCAACTTTGAAAAGGTAGTGTTCTAATTTGTTAAACCTTTGCCAGACAAAACTTTCTCTAAACCTTGGACATGTTTTCTGCAGCTATTTTCTTTTCTACCAGAAAACTCCTCACTTGTGAAACTTCCCATGTTTAGGATGTAGTTTCTGTTTTCTCCTATTCCTGTTATCAGAATAGCCCCCTTTCTTTTACTGAGCATCCCTTTTTCTTTCTCGCTCACCCCTGCTTTGTGTTAATAAAAGACAAGCCTTATGAAGCAGAGTCATGATGAACTGTTCAAAGGAACAGTTTTTCTATCTCTTACTTTTCCAAAAGACTTGATCAAAAACTAATAAAAATTGTCTGTGGTTCTTTTTATGTATGTCGAGAAAATACCTATCAGTCAACATACAGAATAAATATGATATGATAAAATACCAAAGGAGGGAGATCAGGTTGAATAAAAAGTCAATATCAGAAAAGATCAAACTTAAACAGGCTGCTGTTGCTTTTGTTGGACAGCAGGTGGCAGCGCGCACAGATCATTGGTGCTGAATCCCCCGGTAACCTGGAAGAAGAAGAACACGGTCTCTGTTTTTATTAGCTTGATGAACCCGGTTGTGTTTGGGGATATAATGCGGGTTTCTAAGTACTTCTACGGTTCTTCTGGACTAGAGTAAAGTTCTTCTGTTTTCCATGAGTCCACTGGAGACTCCAGGGACGCTTCAGCGAAACCAGGCCGCGGAGAGATAGCTGAGCTCCCCGGCTAGCTGGCTAGCGTTAGCTGCCCGGTTGGCTTACATAGGTTGGTGAGTATGAATAAAAACTGTTTAAAGTCGGATGAATATGAAGGAAGCGATTGAGTGAATATTTATTATTAATCGAGAAGGTCTTCAGAGAAATTCGGCTGTAAAACAACCTGCTTCAGTTTCCTAGTTTAACTGAAATTAATACTTTTCCCCGTCATTTGCATTTTCCGTTCAGGTTCAGTGTGGTTTGAAGTGCGTTAAAAGTAGCAGTTCATCAATTTTATCAATTTAGAACAAGCTGGATGTTTAATAGAACATATTTGTTTGATTTTCAATTAGTTTTATTATGTCAATTTGATCTTCAAGCGTACTTTGTTACAACTGGTAAAATGTGTATCTTTTTCAGTGGAGTTTGGTGCAGAGTTTTCATCGTTTTCAGTGCGATGTAGACAGTGGGTGAACCGGGTTGCTGCTGTGGAATTGGTTGTTTTTTCAATGGAGTCTGGAGTGGTTTATTCTTAATTTACAGGATGGCGTTTCCCTATAAAATCCCCAAGAAGAAACAACCTGAGGGTTCTGACTCCGCCCACATCCACCTGCTGTCTCCCCTGTCACGTCTCCATGGCTCCGCCCCCCAGGTTAAGGAGGTAAAATGGGTTAATTTCCCCAAAAAACTTGCTTTAATTTGTGTTTTATTCATATGTGCTGTATTTGTACATTATATACTGTACAGCACTTTGGTGCAGTTAACATGTTTGAAAGTGCTTTATAAATTAAATTGACAAATTTTGAGATTAGCCTCAGAAATAGAAAAACTGTACATTTCTGAGTTTCAAAAGTAAAACATCTGCTAGAAATGTCTTTTTATAAAATAGAATTTCATAGATTCAAACTACATCTCAAAATGTGTTTTTTTTCTAGCAATTTTTTTTACTTTTGAAACTGTATTTTTTGAGAAAATTTGAGATCTCAAAAAAAAAATTAATCTTAGTTTCAAATGTCAAAAATTTGTTGGAAAAATATGCAGAAATTTTAGAGTTTCAAAAGTCAAATTTTTGAAATTCAAAATTTTCTTTTTTTTTTCAGAAAATTTCAGGGATTTGAGTTTTTTGGCAATTATTTTTTTTTTCTATCCAAGATGACCTTAATACGTCATTGTTAAGCTGTATTCTCTGGTCCAAGTAGGATTTGGGGAGCCCGACCAAAAGAGGTGGATCTGACAGAATGCATGACGGGAAATCACCTGGAATAAGGTTGGTGTAGGCGCCCCCTTCAGGCCAGGATGACCGCTACATCTGGACGCAGGGAGAAAACGATGTTGTCTTTTCAGGGCAACGCGGCAACCATTCAGGAGCTACGTCCAAACTCTCCTAGGTCTGGACAGCTCTTGCAGGGGCAGAGCTTCATCAGCCAATCACAGGTCGGCAGGAAGCTGGAGCAGCCAATGGCAGCAGAGCTTTTCTAACTGGTGAGATAGCAGCTTATCATGTCTGTGCAGAAGCTGCTGGAGTCGATTTGTTTTTATTCGTCAGGAGGATTTGATCCATAACGGCACTTCACGGCATCATTTAGAATTTAATTTATTCATTAATCGTTTGGTAAGATTGGATATTTCCCAGCATTTCTTAAATTAATATAAAAATATCCAGGTTCTATTGACTTGGTTGATTTGTAAATATCCATATTTTTCTGCCTATAATAATTTGTTTTTGTTTTTTTTATTGTTATTTAAATGCATTTTCTGTTATAACAGTTTTATTTTATAAATTTGTGCCTCTTAATAGTTTCAGTTAATGTTCTTGATGCCAGTTAATAAAAAATTAACTGCAGGGATCATAAAGAAAACTTTAATAATCCGATTTTTTGCTTTCATATCCTACATATAGAACCATAAACATACAGTAGAGACGAAATGAGCTCAACAATTTTAAATTTATGAGAATAAAAACAACAAAAAGAGGGACTTTTATCATGTTCTCGTAGCCCAGAATACATTCAAAATGATTACCAGATATGTTCTGTATAGGAATCAGGATGTTGAGTATTTAATCTGCCTTTGCAATACATTTGTTTTTGCATTTTTCATAACAAAAGATACAATTTCTGTGTCACACAGCTGCTTTTATCCTGATGATTCTGTAGGGTTTATAAAGTGTTTTTCCCCTGTTCGTCCAGCAGGGGGCGCCCTAACAGAGCGTCTGACTGTCTGCTGCAGCCGGAGGACTCCTCAGGTCTCCAGTCTCCACCACAGAAGAAAGTTTCCGTTCTGTCCACGCCGCATAAACGCATCTCTGTGAAGGCTATGGACTACCTGGAAGAGCAGAGAGCACAGGTGGATGCTGGGAAATTGAGTTCTTCTCCGCCGCAGAGGAAAGTGGAACCGGTCGCCAACGGGAAGGTAAAAAGACAGAAAGTCCTCCAGGCTGCAGCCGGTTTTCCCCCAGCTCGAGATACTTTGTTTGTTCCAGGAGAAGAAGAATTTGTCCAGTGTTGGACCAGAGGAGACGTCTGAGGACGAGTTCGTGTCTCTGTCCAGCTCCTCTTCCTCCTCCTCGATGAAGACGGCGTTGTCACCAAAGACGGCCAGGAGGAGGCGGCATGCGGACCTGGGGGACGTGATGGAGACTCAGAGGCACAGGTGGAGGACGTTCAGAGACAGGAAGACGCTGGCGGCTTCAGTTCTCAGACAGAAGAAGTGCAAACTGGATCCCAGTGAAGCCAGTGAGTCTGACCCGCTTCCTCTGCCGCCTGCTTCCTGGTATACTCTGCAGAACGTTGATCCTTTCTCTGCTTTCAGTCATCCTGTCCAGTGAAGAGGAGGAGGACGATGAAGGACAGAGGACGTCCAGATGGGTAGACGGAGCAGGAAACACAGAGAAAACGCAGGTCAGACGCCATACCAACATGGTATTTAGCAGAAGCTAATGCTATCGCGCTAACCCAACATGGTATTTAACAGAAGCTAATGCTAAACCGCTAAACCATCATGGTATTTAGCAGAAGCTAATGCTAAACCGCTAAACCATCATGATATTTAGCAGAAGCTAATGCTATAGTGATAAACCAACATGGTATTTAGCAGAAGCTAATGCT
The DNA here is from genome assembly GCA_010277015.1 of Poeciliopsis turrubarensis. Lineage (NCBI taxonomy): Eukaryota > Metazoa > Chordata > Actinopteri > Cyprinodontiformes > Poeciliidae > Poeciliopsis > Poeciliopsis turrubarensis. Next base: position 12,296 of record VMRN01000221.1, read on the forward strand.
AAACCAACATGGTATTTAGCAGAAGCTAATGCTATAGTGATAAACCAACATGGTATTTAGCACAAGCTAATGCTAAACCAACATGGCATTTAGCACAAGCTAATGCTAAACACCCTGCTAATGCTCTATATCTGGGTGGTATTTATCGTAAATATGCCACAGACATTCTGCAGGAGTTTGTACTCATCTGTTGTTTTTCTTCCAGGTTCTCCTGGGTTCTTCTCCACCGTCCTTCCTGCAGCTGGAGTTCTGCTCGCTCCACTCCGGCCTGATGGAGGCTGACGCTCGCGGGGCTATGAAGGTTCGCATCACATCTGACTGATCCAGCTTTCTGTTCCCGACCCGCCACTAAGAGCGTTTGTCTTTGTTACTGCAGATCGCTGACAACGGGATCACCTTCCCACTGAAAGGTACCGGACCTGGGCCCATCTTCCCGTTCTGTCTCTGCTGTGGTTCTGTTCTGTGACGTTAAACGTTAGCTTGTCCTTCCAGGAACGGAGGACACCGAGGTCACGGTAGTGGCGTCTCAGCTCCGAGGCTACGGCGTCTGGGACGGGGGCGTGGCGATGGGCGGGGATCTGCTGGCTGGATGGAGAGGCCCCGCCCCCTCACTGCTCTTCCTCTGGGTGTCGACGGCTCAGGCCAACCTCCTGCAGCGGGAGCTGTCGCTCATCCAGAAGTCCAGCTCCAGAGCTAATGGTGAGTCCAGTTCAGACCTGCTGCTAGTGGAGCATAGTGGTGGTTAGTGGAAGCTAATGCTAAATGCTACAGTAACATGGTTTCTGTTTTACAGTTGCTCAACATTGAAGTTAGCAAAAACACTAAATTGTTTAGTGTTTAGCTCCAGAAGTAGCAGGTTGTGGTGAAGGTTGATGATGAGTTGTTTCTGTGCAGCGCCGCCATGCTCCTTCCTCCTGCTGATGCTGAAGGAGCAGCTGACGGAGCTGCAGGCGGCTCTGCTGGCCTCCATCTTGGATATGGGGGAGTACAAGCAGCACCGCTCCTCTTCCTCCCACATCGACTGGCCCCAGGGCCTGTTGCTGCTCCACACCTGTCCCGCTCCACTGGACCGGCACCTGCTGCGCCTGCTGGGACACTCTGCTGTGAGTTCATCTGACCTGATTGATCTGATCGATTTATTGTCCATAACATAAAGGGCTACATTATTCATAACATGTTGACATTTTGTATTCAATACAGAATGAATAAACAGAAAATAGTCGTTCTCTCATATCATGAGACTTCCGTCATTTTACAGTTTTTCAGCATTATCCCCTGACATGTTTTCCTTGTTTTTGAAGCAAATCAATGGTTTTGTTTTCTGACAGAAGCCGGGTCAGTCCAGCGCAGCTCAGAGGAACCCTGCTGGTCAGCAGCCCACAAGGTGAGTCCCGGTTCATCACCTGCTCTGGTCCAGGTATACCGGGTTAACCAGGTTCTGTCTGCAGGCTGATCCAGTACCCTCTGGTACCGTGTATCGGTCGGATGACGCTGACGCAGGAAGACCTGGACTGTCTGGATGCCGGGGAGTTCCTGAACGACGTTATCATCGACTTCTACCTCAAGTCAGTCTGCTTCTCCCTCTGTGGGTGTAGTTGCTGTGTGTGACCAGCAGGGGTCCCTGTGTGGCTGTAGTTGCTGTGTGTGACCAGCAGGGGTCCCTGTGTGGCTGTAGTTGCTGTGTGTGACCAGCAGGGGTCCCTGTGTGGCTGTAGTTGCTGTGTGTGACCAGCAGGGGTCTCCCTCTCGGCAGGTACTTGCTCCTGGAGGGCGTTGGCGGTACGGTGGCCCAGAGGAGTCACGTCTTCAGCAGTTTCTTCTACAAGCAGCTGAGCTGCCGGCGAGCGGCCGGAGAGAGCGACGCCCCCTCTGTCCCGTAAGCCCAGCGCCGCAGCCCAGTGGAGATGATGTCACACTGACTCTTCTTCTGCTGCTTCCACAGCGACCATCACACGAGGCATCAGAGGGTGAAGACGTGGACGCGGGACGTGGACATTTTCTCCAAAGACTTCCTGTTTGTGCCTGTTAACAAAGCGTGAGTTAAAATGAGGACAGTTTCTGCTTTTTTAGTTAATTTTAGTTTATGCTGAATTAAATTTTTCTCATTTTTAAAATTATTTTAATTTAGTTTTTGAAATGTTTTATATTTTGGTTTGTCTGTAATTTTAATTATTTTAGTGCTTTTGTTGTAAAATATGTTGCATTAATGCCAGTAATGAGTCCAGTTTTTGGCTCCTTTTCCACCCGATTCTGGTTCTGGTTCCACAAATTTCTGCTTCATATTTGCTCCACGTTTAACCGTCCAGCAGTGGTTCTGACCCGTTTTGTGGTTCTGTCTCTCAGAGCCCACTGGTTCTTGGTGGTGGTCTGTTTCCCCGGACTGGAGGGCGTTCGGACCGAGGAGTTCCAGAGCGGAGCAGGTGAGTGGTTGGCCCGGCTCAGCCCGGTTCTGTGAGGTGGAGGATGTGGTACCGTTCACCATATGTGGACCAGAACAAGTTCTGCTTGTTCCCTGGCATGAACCAGGCTCGCTGCGCGTTTGTCTGTAAAACAGACCTGCTGGGCCCAGTAATCAGTTTCTGATGGAACCAGCCGGTTCTGGGAATCAAGTCCAGATGTTTGGTGTTTGTGCAGGTGGATCTGAACCGGCTGCAGCAGAACCGCGTCCCAGGTCCCAGCTGCCACCGGTAATAATTAAAATTTGCTGACTCATCAGCTTAGGTCCAGTTTATTTTAATCCAGTTTTTTTTTATGCTGAGTCGTATGAACAGGAATTATCCAGTGGATTATAAAACAAGATGAGAATTAGGCAATTTGAATAAATTCATAATGTTCCCAGAATAAAGTCACAATATTATGATGTTTTATTCTAATATATTTTTATTAGGATTTTACGTTTAATTTTACATTTTTTTGTTGCCTTTTTAAGACTCGGTCGTTGCCGTATCATCTTTCAGTCATGTATTTTTCCTGTAGCATTGTATCTTTAACATGTAGTATTTTAGCAGTTAGCTTAGCTAGCGGTGCAGCGCTGCTGTTTCTTCTTCTGCTGAAGCTCCATGTTTGGCTGCAGTGCTCCCTGCTGGGCTGTCAGAAGAAAACCGTCACCAAGAGGTGAGCCTCTCCTTCCTCTGCTGATAAAATATGTCTGGGATCTCATTTTATCTTAAAGTAAATCATTTTTAATCTTTTCTTATTGGAGGAGACTTTTAACAAATTCTCCCAGCGATAACAGTTCTGCTCCCTGCAGGCCGTGCATCCTGGTCATGGACTCCCTGAAGCTTTCCAGCCACGACGACGTCTGCCGACTGATCAGAGGGTGAGTTCCTCCCGCTCTGTGCTCGTCGGCGGCGTCTCTGACCCCCTGACCTTTGACCCCTTCCAGCTACCTGCAGGTGGAGTGGGAGGTTCGGAGGAAGTCTCCGCGCCTCTTCGCCCCCGCCTCCATGCGGAGCTGCACCTGCAGCGTTCCTCAGCAGGACAACGGCAGCGACTGCGGCGTCTACCTGCTGCAGTTCGCCGAGAGCTTCCTGCAGGTCGGCCGCCCCACAGGAAGTGATGTCATCGTCATGGAGCTGTGAAACTGCATCTTTAAAAACATTTCGCTCCTTCTGATTGGCTCCTTAGAACCCCGTCGTCGACTTTGACCCGCCGCTGCGACTAGAGGGCTGGTTCCCACGGCAACGCGCGCGACAGAAACGTAACGAGATCCGGAGTCTGCTCTTGAGGCTGGAGCGGGCCCAGCTGAGTGAGCAGAACCCGGACACCGAGTTCTGACTGGAGTGTAAATGAGTCCACTTCCTGTTTTATAAAATAAAGCCTAATTTATCCTGCTGGCTCGGGCTCTTATTTTGAAAGAATCAGTGGAACTGGTCCCAGTGCCTCTCCCTGGGTCCAGGTTCTGCAGCCTGATCGGGTTCCCTGGTATCATGGAGCTGCTTGGTTAATCTCAGGGCTCAGCGCAGCGCCCCCCGCTGGGCACCAATCAGCTTACAGCTCATTAAGTGGATCAGCGAGGGGTTCTGCTGGCTGAACCGGGTTTAGGCACCAAAACAACCTCACTGGCCGATCATCTCTTCACGGAACCACCAGAACCGGGTCCAGGTGCCAGTCAGGATCATTGACAGGTTCTGGTTGCTATGGTCCGGCTCTCTGGGCTGAACCTGGCCCAGTTTCTGGTTCCTTTAAGGTTCTGGAACCGTTCTAGTCTAGAGGACCAGTACTGGTTCCAGAACCGTTCTAGACTCTGGTTCTGGTCCAGTCTTATTTTGTCCCATCTTTGGTCTTGCATGGTTCTGTTTCAGTCAATATCTGGACCTGGTTCTGGACTAGCTTTGGTTCCTTTATCTGAAACCGGTTGAGTTTGACTTTGGTTCTGGTGCATGTTGGTCTCTCATTCATCTCCGGTTCTGGTTCTGAACCAGAACAGGAGAGGTCTTTTGCCTATTTGGACTGTCTAATCCACCTTGTTTTTCTGGTTCTGAAGTCCAGTTCTTGCCTGTCTTTGAGTTCTGTTCGGTTTTGGCATTCTGGCCCGGTCCTGGTGGTATTTCGGACCAGTCCAGAACCTTGTCCATGGTGGTTAATCGTCGTTCTGGGGATCAGGTGACCTGCTGTACTGAACCGGACCTTTCTGTCTGAAGGGAGAAAGTTCTGTGGAGTTCTGGGCCGGTTTTGGTTCTCCTTTGTTCCGGTTGATCCGATCCGTTGTGATGTAATCTCTCCAGTCTTTGTGTTGCTGTTTCCTCATCTCCTCTCCTTCCCCTTAATCCCATTATCCAATAAAAGATGTCTGGTTGGGCCGGTTCTGGGGGGATTACAGTCTGGACGGGTCTGATTATAGAAAACTCGCCACTTTGTTTCAGACTTGGTCATCATCAGGAATCAGTGTGACCTCTGACCTGCTTGGCATCACTTTTATCCGTGTTAATGTCTGATTTCTGGTGTTTTGGGGTTAAAGGTTAAAAACTGATGAATTCATAGTTTTTACAGAATTTTTCATCTCGTATCAGCAGAATCATTTTCCGGTTTCTGCATCTCAACCTTCGGTTTCTGCATCTCAGCCTTCAGTTTCTGCATCTCAACCTTCGGTTTCTGCATCTCAACCTTCAGTTTCTGCATCTCAACCTTCAGTTTCTGCATCTCAACCTTCGGTTTCTGGAGTAAAGTTCCAGTTTTCTTCATTCAGAAAAGAAAACTGAAACATCTTCAGTGTTCTGGAGCTGATGGGACTCCCTCTGGGCGGTTCCGACCCGTCGGGCCTGCTGCCTCTGACAGTCATCCACTCCAGCAGCTTAACAAATAGGATTAAAGTGGAGAGGAAGAAATCTCCCGCAGCAGCAGCAAAGTCCCATCTGCTCACCTGACAGCAAGAAGCTGCTGCCGTCGGCACGTCCAACACGACGTGCCCGACCCGTCCGACCCGTCCTGGTTCTGATTGTTCTGCCATGAGATCCGGAGGAGGTATGAGCAGGTGGAGGTGAGGAGCAGCGGCGACCCGATTGGAGGAGAAAATGGCCCGGAGGAGCGTGGTTCTGTGGACACTGGGAGCCGTGCTGCTGTCCGGGCTGCTGTGCACCGAGACGGGTGAGTGCAGGTTCTGGAGGTTCTGGAGGTTCTGGGAGGAAACATCAGCTTTCCCTGCAGAATTTGAACGTTATGAATGAAAGGTTCTGGTGTTTTTCTTCCAGTTCATGGTCTTCAGAACCTCCAGAACCAAACAGTTACTGTTTTTATTGGACCTTTTACATTTTGCACCGTGCTGGTCCAACTTTAAGATACATTCTGGGTTTTAATCAACAGAAAAGGTTTGATTTATTGTCGCAAAGAGAAGAACCGTCTTCGGTTCTGGTTGATCCGAAGCAGAGGAACCGTCCTGGTCAGAACGTCTTCCTGCAGTTTTATTCTGGAGGTCGGGTCAATGTTTCCTGTTTTCCTGTTCCATCCAGATCCCAGCCGGGACCTGGCGGATTCGGACCCGCTCTCCGTCAGAGAGCACTCGGTTCTGATCCGAAGGAAGAGGAGCTTGCTGTTTCCCAGCGGAGTGAAGCTCTGCTCCCAGGAGACGTTCGACCAGGCCGTCTCCAACCACCTCAACTTCTTCCACCTCAGAGGTACCGTCTGTTTGTCTTTCAGCTGCAGCTTATGGGCTTAAACAGGGAGCCTGAGGTCAGAGGTCGGAGGTCGCTCTGAGCAGATGCTCCACATAACCCTATTAAAGAGCTGGTTAACTTTTGGTTATGAGAGACGTTTGGCAGTTGGAGTGAACGGATTCAACACGGTCCGGTCCCAGAAAGCTGTGGGTCTCACAGCTCTGACCAACAGGTTGTCTCTGTCCTTCATGTGGCCTTGAAGACCCGACTCAACCACAACCGTCTTCATCCTGATCTGGTAGAAAAGACTTCCATGAGAGCGTAACCAACTGAGAGGGCTCTGAAGGAGAACCAGGTGTTCTACCCGTCCTACTGCCCATCAACCCTGTGGTTGAAGACCAGCTGAGGTTCAGTTGGAGAAACCTTGGAGGTTTTTCAATTAGTTTGGTTTGTTTGACAGTACAGAGAGAGAACTGCAGCTTTTGATCCAGTATGGCTGAAATAAGGTCCAGAACCATCTGGATGGAGGAACCAGATCAGATTATTGGGTCATGATGATGCTGCAGTAGACTCTGGTTATAAACGGTGGACAGAAGATGTCTCTGAAATGTGAGGAGTTCAACCGCAGCCTCCAGGTTTCTTCCTCTATGTTGGCCAACATGAGCAGCTCATGTTGCTCATGTTGGCCAACCTTTTCTCCAGATCTGATCGTTAACGTCTAATTTTAGCTGCCAGTTTGCTGGTTTGAGCCCAGATCAGTCTGGCCAGTTGGGTAAAGGGTCACCACGTTGTTAGTCTCAGAATCAATGGCGTGGATTACGAGTCCAGAAAGACTCAGATTAGAGTTTCTTTAACCTTTGAGACCTCAGAAACGTGCTGTTATCGTCCAGTACCAGCAGGCTGCGCCGTTGCTGGTTACCCCGGTAGTTACGGGATCGTTGTGCTTCAGTGTGCCAGGAGACCGTGTGGGAGGCCTTCAAGATCTTCTGGGACCGACTCCCGGACCGGGACGAGTACCAAGCCTGGGTCCACCGCTGCATTGACGGATCGGTCAGCATCAAGGACATCGGCAGCTTCTTCAGCCAATCAGAGGAGCATCAGAGCCTCATCAGGAGCGTAAGCCATCTCACCTTTGACCTTCTGGATGCTCTGTACCGTTAAATATGCCGCGGTGCTAATGATGTGACGCTTTATTTCAGAGAGTTGCCCTGGCTGCTGCCTTGAACAGGTCAGTAAACTTTCTGTCCCGGTTCTGGTGGATCTGAGAAGAGACGGGTGGTTTGATGAGAATCACTGTGAAGCTGATTGTGTTGTGATTGTGTTGTGTTTGTGTTGACCCGTGTTGGACCCGTGTTGACCCGTGTTGACCCGTGTTGACCCGTGTTGCCTCCTCACCGGCTGCAGTGCGCACGTCTCCTCAGGCTCTCCTCCGTGCAGGTAGGCTTCACCAGCAGGAGGCCTCAACCAGAGCAGGGCTGGAGTCATTCTGAACAGGAAGGTCAGGCCCGGCGAGAAAGACCCAAAACAAGCTTCAAACTAAACCACTGAATCTACAAACTACTGACTGGAAAACCAAAACATCTAGAGTGACCAGGAGTTTATCTAAAGGCCTGCAGAAACGGGTCTGATTCCACCTGGAGGAAGACGCCAGTCTGCCAGGTCTGGGACAAGCTTTGGATTCCTGGTGGTTCCCACTTTGGATCTCTCTAAGCATCAGAGATGTCAGCAGTCTCTCATATCTGAGGCTGTTTTCACACAAACCTGTTGGGAAGGCGTTTTTGCTTCTACATGAGAAAATACCCTTTAATCTATTTTCAGAGTGTCAGATGCTGCTCCAGTGAACATTTCTGCATTTCTACCAGTAAACATGTTGAAGGAAGCTGGAGAAAACCTGGCGGAGCCTGAAGTGTCTGTTTGTGTCTGAAGTGACTTCAGTCAATTTTTGGACGTTAGGCTGAAACACAACTTGAGTGTTTACATGGAAATATATTTTAAAATGAAGCTTTGATATAAACACTCGGTTTCTCTCAATATGGAGCAGAAACAGGAAAATTACAGATTAAAGGAGGATTTGAGGAGGAGGAATGACTCCAGCCAGACCAGCTCAGCTTTGCTGCTTTGTCGGCTCGTAGAGCAGAGACGCCTCGTCTGGAGGACTGGCCGTGTGAGAGACGCTTTCTGCAGTCTGCTTTGCAAACATGACTGCACTTAGAATCATTTAAAGGGGAATTCCAACTATTTTAATGACTTGCATTACATGGGCATGAGCAGCTATACTGTGAACTGAGGTTTTAGTTTCTGATTCAGAAACAAAGAACAGAAAATAAACACGTTCTGGATTTGCTTCAAAGCAAAGAATCAGAAGATGTGAAATAGTTGACATTCCCCTTTGCAGGTAGAATCTCCTGGTTTTATCTCTGGTTTATTGAAACGTGTCTGTTTGTCCTGCAGATCGGCACCGCCTGTCCAGACTGAACCACCCGCCGTTTGGACTCTACCAGGTAGAAGCTGCTTTTCCTCTCAACCACTGTCATAAACCAGAACCTACAGAACCGAGATGAACAGACTTTCCCTAAACCCAACCAACTAGCCAGACTTTCACTCAGCACTTATGGTGCGGAGCCTGCATCATCATATTGTTAGGATGATGCAGAACCTGGGAACAAGCGCAGAACTTTGACACCCTGATGGAAGAGACGTTTAGCTAGTCTGACAGCAACAAAGACCTGCAGAGCTGCACCAGAAAGTTTGGTAGACATCTTTTCATCTTGTTTTTTTCTCTGTTAAAAATAACCTCAAACTGAGACCATTGCTTTCTCTTTGTCGGCCATGTTAGTTTACTCTGAACTCACTGAGAAATGAAATCTAAACGTCAGTGAATGAAAGCAGTTTGTGTGTGTTGCGTTGCTCCTACTGTTTGGCTCGATGATAATATTGGCCCTGAAGTAGAGATGAGATTATTCACCAGTTCTCATTTCCGAGCAGCTCCTGAACATTAGCCATAATCAGGCTGCAGTAACCTTCAAAGCAAAGTTAAAGAGTTTCAGTAGAAATATTCCCCTCTATGGAGGCCCTGGAGGAACATGGGGATTAGTTACCTGCCCCTGCAGGTTGGGGCAGAAGTTGCTCAGCATGAGGCCTGGTGTTCAGCCCAGGTTGGAAGTCAGGAGCTGCCGTGCCTCACCTTACACCCCAGTGTGTGTCTGTGAGGGGGGTTGATTCCCGTCACAGGCTCCGCTCTCAGAATAGACCTGTAAGCCTATTTACGGGCAGCAGCCTGGTCAATGGACGGAGACGGAGCTGGGGACATGCAGACCGGACTGAGTTAGCTATCAGGGTTAGCTTCAGGCGATCGCAGCCTGTAGAGGCAGCATCACCAGGCTGGCTGCGTTTCAGCCGCTCAGGTTACACCTTCAAACCAGGAAGTGCCAGACCTGCTGCAGAATACTGACTTCAGAACCGCTTCACCAAACCCGACGTTCAGCTCAACCTCCAGGTTGTTTGAGAGCAACTTTCACTGTTGTCCTGTGAAGCTTAGAGAACAGAAAGCTCACTGGCTTCATTCAATACACAAAGGTCAAACAGTGAACTTTAACCCTTTATGAAGTCCAGAAAATCCTTATTTTAAGGTTATTGCAGGTTTTGTTTGAACTGTTGAAGAGATGTAACGCATGAAATTGGCTAAAGAACATGGTAGCGCCCCCTACCTATCAGCAGATATTCCTTTGCTCTTTTGTTCTAACCTTCATAAGAGCTTCCACTAATTCCTTTTCACAGGAGACAACAGTGTCGTCTTTGGATCAGAAGCTATTACAGTCCGTCAGCAGGAGCTTTCTCCACTCACCTCTTGGACTCCATCACTGTCTGCAACCGAAGCTCCGCTTAAAGAGGCTGCAGTAACTTCTCCTGTGGATTTAACCGCTGACCCTGCTGCTGACGCCAGGCCAGAAGACTCTAATGATATCCAGGAAACTGTTCCGATCATTACTTCACAGAGTTCGGCCGAGGTCGTCAGAAACGTTCTAAATGTTGGAGTCACTTCAGAGGAGACTGTAGAGATGATCACAGATGTTTATTACATCTGGCCGGTTACACACCAGCCTGTTGACCCGATGGGTCAGGAAATTGGGACTGATGTCAACAGAGAAGAAGAAGAAGAAGAACTTCTTGAAACAACTACTGAAGAGTTGAACAGTGTGTCTGTAGTAATACCAGAGGATGAGGAACCATCAACTCAGCTGGTTGCTCAAGAAATCCTCACAGAACCTGCGGTTGTGTCTCTGCCAAAGCCCACCACGCCCCCTACTGTGGAAGCCTTCACTCCGATTGTCACTTCTGTTGTTGTTGAAGACACACCTGGAACAACTGCTTGGAGTTTAGTTAGCCCCATCCAGGAGGAAATCCTGGATAACTCTTTAGATCCCAGCCCTGCTGTTACTTTGACTGAGACACCCAGAGAGGCTGTACAGGAACCCGTTGTTGAAACTGCAGTTATTGCGCCTGAAACTGATGTTTCTGCAGGTTCTGAAGGTGAGGTCAAAACACCACAGGTAGATGATCCATCAGAGGCAGCAGTAGATGTTAGCCAAGAAGAGATCAGAGAAGAAACGACACCAACTGTGTTTCTGATGGTAGAGTCTGAAGACGAGATGGAAATCAACGAGATTCCAGAGCAAGAATCAGACATAGCCGTTCCCTCTCAGGCCTCCATCCTGAGGACTACCAGCAAGATGGATGAAGTAAGACAAACTACTGAGATGACAATCAAACCTCTACTTATGGTAGAAGGAGACGCTGTTCAAGAAATCCCAACAATACAGACAATGACACCTGAGGAAACTACCAAAGAAAGTGTTATTGTTTTGACATCAACGCCAGAGTATGTGATAGAGGTGGAAACAAAACATGAAAGAACAGTCATACTTACAGAAGATAATATGGTGGAAGGGGAAACAGAGGCTGGTGCTAAAAAAGAAAGTTTTCAGACAGAAGAAACTACAATCAAGGGAACAGATCCATCAGAAGAGCAGCTGGAACCATTGAACAAGAAGTTCATTGAAGAGGAACCAGTGACAGAAGCTACTGGAGGTTCTGTTGAACCTAAAACATCTGCAGAACCCAAAGAACAAGGTGAACATGACATTATAGAAGAACCAGCACCCAGAGAGGAAACTGCACATGAACCAGAACCTGCAGGAGAACCAGAACCTGCAGGAGAACCAGTACAGGCAGGAGAACC
>VMRN01000221.1:27103-39114 GCA_010277015.1 Poeciliopsis turrubarensis
GAGACTGCCGTCCCTGAGGAAACAAGAGAAACTCTCGTCCCTGAGAAACGTCCCTCTGAGGAAAAAGTTTCACCAAGAGAGAACGGTACCCTAATGGTTCTCCCTCCAGCTAACAAAGCTCCAGATGTAGCAGAGGAAACTCCAGTAGGAACATCTACAGTGGGACCTGCCGAGGAGGCAACCATTCAGTCTACAACACACTCTCCTAAGTATGTAGCGGAAACCAACAATGGAAACTTTCCAGATGTGCCAGGCCGACCCTACGTAGAACAAGACATCTTTTTGGGGAACAATGACTTTGTGGAGGAGGAAGAGGACGATAACTCGGTAAGCAGAGGTAGAACATTTCACAATGTTTAAGTGTTGACTCCATCATCAGATCTTCCTCTGGGTATATTTTGTGTTTTCAGATTGGTAACGAGATAGACGACACGCTGCTGCGACCCCTGCGACCCCTGAAGGAGTACGTGGTGGAGCAGCGGATCAAACTGAAGGGAGAAACCTACAGCAACGCTCTGAGAGATCCCTTCAGCGTCCAGTACCAGCAGCTGGCCAAGACCTTCAAACGCAGGGTGAGCCAGAATCTATACCACAAGTGTACTTAATGCTGTAAGGGTCAAAGGTCAATGAATCCACTGAACGCTAACTTACGCAGGTCTTTGTCAGAAAGGTGTTTCTGAGCAGCAGTTTGTCTTCCTTCCCCTCAGCTCAGTTTCTCCTCATGGTTTCATCAGCGCCACTGAAAATGATTCTGTGTTGTTACCGTCTTCTTGTTTTGAGTCTTTCTCCCTCTCTGACGTCCACAACACTCACTCAGAACCAAACTGATTTGCTTGTGGTTTCTTCCAAACTGCAGACTCAGGACTTTGGCTCCGGTTTAAAGGCCTCGCCTGACTTTCACGCTTTAAGTATCTTTATGCATTACAGCTCAGCTTGCTGCGGCTGCCAGAGAGCAGCTATACGAGCCGCGGAGGCTGCGGAGAACATACAGTATACGAGCAGTGACTCACCTCGAGCCGCTGGAAAAAGCAGCGCTGCCAGGAAAGCAGAGCGCAGCGCCGGTGTGTTCCCGCTCCACTGGGAGGTTTATGGGCCTCGCTCCATGTTAGTGACGCGGGAAAGCAGTTTATGGTTTGAATGTCATGGTCAGGATCTTTAATGAGGGAATATGAAGTGGATAACTGCACTAATAGAATCAGCAGAAGAAGAAAAGGGCAGCCACAGGCCACTGTACTCTGTATAAAAGGTCTGAGCTGCAGATTTCACTCATTAAAAACTCAAGTGTCAGTCTTTATTGAGGCTCTTCTGTTGTGGCTCTTTGAATGACCCCAAACGGTCCAGATGTGCTGAGACAAACATCCTGGAAGGGAAAGAACTGAACATTTCCTGGTTCCTGAACATGTTTCACCTTCTATCCTCTCATACTGCTTCACTTTGAGTTTGAATGATGACCTTTGAACAATGACAAGAAGCTTGAAAGTCAGAGTCGACCAGGAAGTGATGAACATGACCTTTGGAGATGAGCAGTTCTGGAGGAACGGACCTCCTCTGGTTGCTCTGGTCCGAACTGCAGCAGGATTTAACTTGTGTTTCCTCTGACAGGTTGAAGTCGCCTTCGACAGGCTGCCAGGCTTCAAGAGCCTTGACATAATTGAATTCAGGTACAGTTTAATTGACTTAGATTACAGCTGACCTCAGGAACCGTCATTTATAAGTAGTAAACTTTGGATTTAAAAGCAAGCTGGAGAAAAAGCTCAGTTTCTCTGTCATTTTAATGTTCACGTTTTTCCTGTTTTTTTCTGTCGGCTCATTTCTGGTTTGGTTTGTGTTTTCAGGCCTCAGAAGGACCTGCAGCGGTAAGTTTGCCCTCATTCTGTCTTGGCCTCCCTAACATGGCTTCATTAGGGCTCTGTGCAGCTGGGCTAATCCATAACCTGTAACCCTGCTGCCTCTGAAGGCGTCGCTCTCCTCTCCACAACGTCTGGAGCTCTGGGACGTGTTTTCACTTCTGCTGAAGGATTATCTGGCGTCTGCCCTGACGTCTTGTCAGGCTTTATGGGTGACTTAACCCCTGTCCCCTTTCTGGCAGGAACACTGATTAATGCCCCTCCAGCTGGCTGTGGAGGTGTAAACCTGCTGCAGAGGAGCTTCAGGCTGACGGGAAACTAAAATATAGAAAAGCCTCAATAACCTGAGATAATGTAAGATTTAAAAAGTCTGATCCTCTGGAGTTCACAGCAAGTTGGTTCTGTTGATGGGCAGGCTGGTCCTCTGGACCAGGTTTTGCTCCCCTGTTGCACTGAACAACAGGTCTGCCGCTCCGCTTCTGCTTAATGTCCTTATCGATAGTCAGTCAGGTCTTAAGTGGGATAAGACGCTCGGCGGCCACCTGCAGCCGTTACAGGATTACCTTAAAGCTTTATGACCAACTCTACTCTCACCGCTCCGTCAGAACGCCGCGTCTCCACAGACCATCCAGCAGGTCACCAGGTTCAGCCGTTCCTCAACGTCAGCATGAACTAACAGACGAGACTAACAGGTTGAACGTAAATGTAATCAGACAACAACCAGATGCAGTAAAACACATACAGAGCAACTTTTGCACTGATTTAGTTTCTAAAAATAATTTGTTTCTTCAGGCGTTGTTGTCGTTTCCTTGATGGTTGGATGGTGTTTGTACCTGAATGCTGACTGAGCTGTTCCTCTGTGCTCTGGTCCCATCAGGGGTCTGGTGGTGCAGGTCCACTACGCCGTCACTCTGGACCTGGAGGTGGACAGCGGTGGGATCTCCAGCGACACTCTGGACTTCATCACTCTGCTGAATAATCAGGTGGAGCGCAGCTACGTTGGCTCTGCTGAGCAGCCCACCGTCATCTACACAATCACTGATTTCCGTAACTACATCACCGAAGCTCTGCACAAAGACAACATCCTGAACAACGGCAGCCTGGACAGCCTGGAAAACGGTACCGCTGCTTGTTTGGACTTTAGAAACTGGTGATCAGGCCCCAAATCTGAAAATCTAATGTTTATTGCTTGTTTTATAATTGATGTTTTCATGGTGTAAAGCATTTAGAACAGCCTTGTTGATGAAATGTGCTATAAAATCAATCTTAACTTGACTTTACTGAACATATTAAAGAAATATTGACTCCTTTACTGAAGCGTTTTTGTATTTGAAGCAGGGAACGTTCCTCCTGTGAAGCCTACAAGTAAACCGGATGAAGCTTACAACAACATGGTGAGACAAATTCAACTCAACTCTAAACTGGACAGATTTAAATGAGCAGAGGCTGAGCGATGGCTGAGCGATGGCTCCTTGTTTTCAGGATAACATACTGGCTGCAGAGAAACCTCCCGATGCGCCGATCCATGAGCCAGACACCAGCGAGGTTTTCCTGAAAAAGGAGGACTTCCTGCTTGATACCAGGGACCAGTGGAAAGGTCCACACAGTGAGGAAGTGAGTGAAAACGACGTCTTCTTATTCGATGAAAGTACAACACCTCCACAGACTGTTAAAGTCCAAAAGACAGTTGACCTGGAGTCAGTAACTAAAGACGGTAAGAAACGTCTCCGTCTGTAAAACCTGCCCTGATGTCCTGGATCAGATCAGGCAGTTAATGGGTTCATTTACTCACAGATGGTGGAAACATTGAAGGTGAGGGATTCCTCCTCACTACGCCTCCCAGCGCTGTAGATGACCAGACAGTGGATGACCACCAGGTGGATGACCACCAGGTGGATGACCACCAGGTGGATGACCACCAGGTGGATGACCAGACGGTCGTTCCTGAAGGTTCAGCAGTCACCTCACCTCCAAAACCCTCTGAGGCCACGTTTGATCACGGCTCTGGATCTGGTTTCTCTGGAGACGATCAGGATTCTGATCTCTGGTCTGGGGGGGCTTCAGAAACGTCTGACATCACTGATGACAGCCATGAAGTCCTACCACCTCCTGACCTGGAGATGGACACGGATGCTGCTGCAGTGGAACCAGCAACCTCTAAAGCGGCTGATGTTTTACTGGTGGCAACCGCCAGGACTGATGGTACCCAGAAACCTCTGGTCTCTGTGACGCCACTGAGCACAGACACATCAGACTTCACCACACCTTCAACTGCGGCAGCCATGACTGTTGACCTTTCTGTTCAAACAGTGGAAGCGTCTGGTTTCCATGACGACTACTCTCTGGTTGAGCCTCAGACCCCAACAGTTCCTGTTACGTCCTCTCCTGAACCTAAAACCTGGAGTCCAGCTGATTCTGGCTTCAGGCGTCCAGAGGTCACTGGAAACATGGAGGAAGAGATTTTGGGGGTCACTGTCTCAGACATCCCAACGATGAAAGGTGAAGAGGTCATTGTGCTTGATTTACCAAAAGCCCAGACTGAAGCGCCTCTAACTCTGGACCTCCCTACATTTGTCGAAGTGCAGGCGGTCACAGTGGCTGAAACAGCCGCTGGAGGTCCAGAACAGCCTGAGGTCAAATCTGAGCCGCCGCTCCCAGAAACAAGAGCACCCAGTCAGGTTGAGGTTCTGGAGGAGCAACATTTAGGAACCACCACGACAGCACCCTCACCTGCAGGTCTGGACCAGGACCTGGCTGTGGATGAAGTCATTGTGGTCACGACAACCACAGCCACTCCAGTCCCATCGTTACGCCCAGCCTCGGACCACAGCGTCGCTCTCTCCCCTGAAAAGGAGTCGCCGTTCACTCGAGTCTCTGACTCAGTGCCAGAAGATGAGGATCTCTTTCCCCACGACGAGGTCACTGATGTTTCCACAAGCTCCAGTTCTTCAGACGGTTTTCAGTCGACACCAGCAGAAACGACTCCAACTGATCCTGGACAGGAAACGCTGGGAGCTTCAGAGCAACACATGGAGACAACCGAACCTCCAGCAGAGGAAGCAGGAACTCCGACAATCACAGAAGAACCTTCTGAGGGAACTGAGGAAGAATGGCCTGTTAAACATGAAGACAAAGCTGACCCTCTGGACAATGCCGGAGTCAAACCTAACAGAGTTGAAAGCAAAGGAGAATCCTCAGAAACTGAAACTGTGACAGTGAAGAGTGAAGCTTCAGGTGGAGAAAAGCAAACTCCTGTGGAGGATTTAGAGTCTACATCACAGGCAGAACAAACATTGGGAGCTGGAGAAGACCCCCACCCTCCAAAAGGACAAAGTGTGGAAGTGCAACTTTCAGGACAGGAACTGGAGATCTCTAGACCTGAAGAAGAGCCTTTAGGAGGCAAATCTGAACCTGCTGAAGAACAGAAAGAACGTTTTGGGGGAGAGGTGGAATCTTTAGGGGAACCTGAACCTTCAGAAATTAAAGTAGATCCTTCTGGAGATGTAGAAGTAACTCCAGAGGTGACAATTCAACCTTCTGGAAAAGGAGCTGAGTCTCCAGTTGTGCATGTAGAGCCTTCTGGAGAAGTAAAAACAGAGGAGGAAGGAGAACATTTTGGAAAGGAAGTGGCTCCTTCACATGGGGAAGTGGAAGCAGAACCTTCCAGAGAAGAAGTCACGGCTCTGCTTCCAACACCGTCTTCCTCACAACCCAACGTTAACCACAGCTCTTCTGTCATCAACCTCGACTATGACTTCTCTGACTTGCCGAGTATTGGTGTGAGCTTCGACCTGTTCCAGTACGGCTCTGGGGAAGCTGATGGTGAAAGCAGTGGCTTCTCCAGTGAAGCTCGAGGTTCAGACTTGGAAGCTTTTCCTTTGCCGGGCCGGCCGGGCAGAGCTCTGACCGTGTTCTTCAGCTTGAGGGTCACCAACATGGCGTTCTCCAGGAACCTCTTCAACAAAAGCTCCTCAGAGTACAAATCCCTAGAACAACAGTTCATCCAGCTGGTGAGAATCTCAAAGAACCAGATTCCATGAATAGATTCCCATGAAGGATCCTCTGGTAACCTTTCTGTCTTTGCTTTGTAGCTGGTCCCGTACCTCCAGTCCAATCTGAACAACTTCCAGAACCTGGAGATCCTGAACTTCAGAAACGGCAGCATTGTTGTAAACAGCAGAATGCGTTTTGGCAAACCGGTTCCCAAAGAGGTCACCAACATCATCTACCTGATTCTGGAGGACTTCGCCAACACGGCCTACCACACCATGAACCTGGCCATCGACAAATACTCACTGGATGTTGAGTCAGGTGAGACCCAACCCAACCCGGAGGAGTCCAGAGGAGTAACAGGGCTCTGGTTCCCCTTAAATCTAACCTCATTATAAAATGAGGAACAGTGAGGCTAGAGGACGAGGAAACCATTGGCTCTTCTTACGCCTGGTTGGTTTACAGCCTGTTTGTGCAGCGCTGTAGCATCTCAGTTGCCCTTTCACCTCTTAGGATCTGATCTAATACCTCAGATAATCCGTCTGGGAGGAACGTGAGCAGTGGCACCGACTGCAGTATCAACATCATGTTTGTTTGTCTCCATCTGCCTGAACACAAGGTGTTTTCTTCCTCTGTTAGTCATTAAAAGGTAAAGTTGTTTACCGGGTTTAATCCGTATAATGTCCTTTTATCATGTTGGAACAAACGTTCACTACAAAGATGACTTCTCCAAACCAATGGGTTTATTGGATGCTTTTAAAATGTCTTGTTGTATCAGAACCAGAAAACTCTACAGGAACCAGTTGAGTCTGAAAGGTCACTGGATGGATCTTTGAACAAATGAACTCCTAAGATCTGAGTTTAGGAGATCTGGAAATACTGATGACCTGCTGCTGGTTTTTCTGTGGGTTTTCTGTGAGACCCCTGCTGGGTCAGAGTTACCGCCCCTCATGGGAGAAGAGTAAATAACTCATTGTTTCTGCGCTGCGACTGCACTTTAATCTGTCTGAGCCATTGTTAGGAGCTCCTCACTGACTAATCAAGCTAAGCTACAACAGTGACTCACTGGGGTCTGAACTCTGGATAATCAGTTTACTCCTCTCATCTTCGCTGCAGACACGTTTTCCATTGCACAAGCACAAGCTAAACCTGCCAGGTCACTTAGAGGCTGCAGGGCTGGCTGGGGTCACGTCATAAGCACCGACCAAAGTCTATGATCGCACTTCAGCATCATTAGAAAGAGGGAATCCACATTGACGTTGCCATAGAAACATCAACTTCCAATCCTTGTAGACCAGTCCAAGGTCCCTGGAAAGAAACCAAGTTGTGTAATAATCTGCAGAGACTTTGATGAGAGAGTGGCTCATTCTCTGGTGGAGTTTCTGTTGTAATCTGGGCCATGGGCTCTGAGGCGTTTTCCTCTCGACCTGGCAGGTGACCGGGCGGATCCCTGCAAGTTCCAGGCCTGTAACGAGTTTTCCAAGTGCATGGTGAACCAGTGGTCAGGAGAGGCAGAGTGTGTGTGTGATCCTGGATATCTGAGCGTCGACGGCCTGCCGTGTCAGAGCGTCTGTGATGCTCAGCACAACTTCTGCCTCAACGACGGCAAATGTGACATCATTCCTGGCAAGGGCGCCATCTGCAGGTAGGGGAGACCAAAGGATTGTTTGGTAGTCTGTAAAAAATGAATTAACCCTCACTGTGCTCCTGTTAGCAAACATCTGGTTGAGTTTTTCTTACATTTTTAACATTTTATTGAATTCTGAATGTACAATCTAAACACAATTATCCGTCTTCTTCTGCTTCGTATTTTCTACATATTAGGATAATTACTGTAATTGCAATTTGACTGAAAATTGCAATTTTATTTAACATGATGTGATGTTCAATAAAACATCACATCATCTGCATACAAGTGAATATTTGCATTAAAGTATTAATATTAAATGTGAAATAAAATATTGTATCATCTGCATATTAGTGAATATTTAGCTTGATGAGGGTTTGGTCAGGTTGACCCTGGGTTGGTTGCTGCAGGTGTCGTGTTGGGGAGAACTGGTGGTACCGCGGTGAGCACTGTGAGGAGTACGTCTCTGAGCCGCTGGTGGTCGGCATCGCCATCGCCTCGGTGGTCGGCTTCCTCTTGGTGGCTGGAGGAATCATCTTCTTCCTGGCCAGAACGCTCAGAGAGCAGTATGATGGTGAAGACACAGAGGATCCACTCAGGTTGGACGAATCTTTGAGTTTCAGGAGCAAATTTAGTTTCATGTAAAAATAAAACATTTTATCTTGTGACGTTTTAGACGGCATGAAAGCCTTCCAACTTTGGAGCGAGCCACGAAGTTCAACCCGATGTTTGAGAGCGACCCGGTCTCTGCTCAGTACTACCGGCGCTACGACGACAGCCTGCCCCAGTACCACCAGTGCTGCGACTCCACCCTGAACCAGTGCTGCTCCAAAGAACTGACCAGTGAAGAAATACAGAACATCTGCCAGAACACGGCTCTCTCCAAAGAGGTGAGGTGGTCGTATTGATGGATCTCTGTGGCGTCAGCGTCTCGTTGTCTCTGAAGCTAGTCGTGTTAGCGGCTCAGAGCTCCTGATTACCAGGCCACTTTCTCCTCTGGCTTCACCGTCTTACTTGTTGCCGGTCATCTGGACTCTTCAGGCCGAGCTGACACCATGTTGTGACGTTTCTTTGGCTCAGGCGTTTTCAGCTCAGCAGGATGTTTGTACTATGTAGACAAGTATTTTTACTTCTCCTACTGTGCTCTTACATAAACTTGATCTCTGTGTGCTGACCTCTGACCTCTCCGCAGGAGATCCAGGAGCGTCTCAGAATAATCGAGTTGTGCTCCAGAGATCAGCGCTTTGCAGACTTTGTCCGACAAACGCAAGTGTGAGTGCTCTTACTTTTTCTTTATCCGTTTATTTAACGCTGACCTGGAACTGCTTCTCAAATATTTACCATGTTGGTTTGAATCTTTCAGTTGCTAAATCCTCAGATATTTAGAATTTCCCCAATGAAATTAAAACAATAGGAATCTAAAGACCAAAAGAGCAGGACAGAAAAGTTATTGTTCACCTCACAGCTCTGTTCACGTTCAGCCTGAACACAAACTAACTTGTTCTTCCTGAACCAGATTCCTGGAGAGGAGAGGAAGCTCCACAACGTAGCGTCCAGGCAGCCGCAGACCAGTCTGCCATGAAGCTGCTGTTCGCTGGGCTGAAGGTGACCAGATGCTGACAGATGTTGGAGTTTATGTTTTCGCCCTGAAGTGAACTTGATTTTTGGTTCCGTTGTGTGTTTTTGTATCCTGACGTCTCGTTTTGAAGGAACACTTTGATTTCTGATCTTTGATCGCTGGACATTACCTCTGTCTTACACATTCTGCCAGACTTCATCTCCAGCTTGGATTGAAGGGTTTCTGGTTGCATCCTGACCTCCTGGTCGTCTCTGGTGTAATCCTGGACGCCGGTGACCGGCAGCGTCTCTCCCTCTGGTGCCTTCACTGTTCTGTTAGCTCTTCTGGGATGTGATGCAAACAGAGCCCTTGATCAAAAGCAACTATGACATAAATCCACAACACCAAACATCATCAACCTCCTGCTTTTTCTACTGCTTTCTCCTCACTGATGTTTACATTTCTGTATTAGAGGTAGAGCTTAACTCTGACTCCATGAAATGATGAATGTGTCTAGTTTGTGTTTTCTAAGACTGGCTGCTTCTCATTAGAGCGAGGCAGCCCCAACCTTTCCCTTCACTTTCATTAATCTGTTTATTTTGTGGATCTGAAACATCTGGATCTTGTGGAACAAACGGTTTGGACAAGAGACAACTTTTAGTTCTTCAGAGATACTCTGGTACCTGATTACTGAGCAAACAAAGCAACAACACAACAACAGGGTGGAATCAAGCTGAGGATGTCAGCCTCCTGCAAAAGGTGCGAACCGCTTGATGTCATCGCTGAATGTTCAAGTTATTCACCGGTTCTGACGAAACGTTGTGACCCAGCAGGGAAAATCATAATGTGTTGTTTCAGTGAGACACTCTGGTACTTTCTGCTTTCAGCAGTGACAGCTTCAGGGTTCTGATCCAGTTCTGTTACGATATTTCAGACCAGCTGGCTTTATTTCTTTCTTTCTCTCCAGCTACCAGCCGCGTTGTTTCACATTTATTTATGTTTTTTGCTCTCTGATCTTCCCACCATGCTGTTTTATGATAAAGTATTTTCTAATCTTTAGAAAAGGTTTTACTTCATCTGCAGAACGTCGCGTCCAATTACTGAAAAGACAGACCTGCATGCTGACGCAGCATAACTGCCAAGCTTGTTTTTAGATGTGCTAATAGAGACAGGAACAAGTTTGATCTTGATTTCCCTCCTAAATGTTTATCCTGACGTTTTAAAAAGCCGTCTCTTTCCCTTCCTCTGGTTCCTCGGACGGTTTTAATGTTCTCGGCCCTCATGTCCGTCGCTGTGGTTTGTATCGTGTGTTTTTATGCCGGTTTGTGTGACTTTTAGTCTGAAGCTGTAACGTAAGCGTGGGAGGTGGCGCACTTTTTAAAATAAAATGCTGACTTTTTTTTACACATCGTCAGACTTTGCATGTTTGTAAAAGAGGAAAAACTGAACGCAAACACTCTGCTGTCAGAGCGGACATGTTGGCCATCGCCGTGACAACCTGATGACATCACAGGTAATCAATAACAACGTTGAACTGACTGGTTAATCCTCTCATATGTTTCGTGTAAAATGTCAGAAAAGCAAACATAATCCTCATAATTTCTCTGTTTTCCGTGTTTATCAACATTAATGTGTTACGTTCCTAAAGGTGTCCAAAGTGTGGCGCGGGGGCCATTTGCAGCCCTTGAAATAATTATGTGTGGCCCTGCTGCAGATGAATACATGTTCCATCTGTTTTAAGGAAGAAGTTATATCTATTTGAGAGAGTTTGGTACTGAAACTGCTTTCACTTACTAGCCATGTTTTGTTTTGATTTGATTTAATATCCTGGTAGCGACGCTGACAAACATCCAGCCACTATTTACTGAAAACAATCCTGGATGAATTTGCCAGGTTTTTTAAACAAAGTTATTTTATTTGTTACAGAGAATCGATTAAAATGTTGTCTAGACCAACAAAGTCGAAAACATTCAATCCAGAAAGTTTGGAAACTGAAAGCTTTTACTACTGAGACCTGAAATAGTTTGTTCTTTTCCACTTTGTTCCAGTAAATTAATGCACTTTGAGTTTAGTGCTTTGCAGACACAAAACAAAGCAATCGCAGTAAAATTATTGAGCAGTTTTGTTTTGAGGGGTGGGACAAACTCCCCGGGGTGTTTTAACTTTTGTAAAAAGTTTGTCCCCCAGGTGAGGTCTCCTGGTTGGAGACCGTCTCTGGTCCTCGGTGGTCTTTGGGGATCCTTGGTCGTCTCTCATCGGTTGCCGTGGCTACAGCAGTGAGGATGACGGCTGGTAAATCCCATCCTTCATCACCAGAGAGACAAAAGTCAAACAGAGCGTGGCAGAGTGAAGACAGACGGTCTCCTGGAGGAGGACGTGTTGACGCTCAGTCATCGCTGCTGACAGCAGGAATGTTGAGACCCAAAGTCAGCAGCCGGAGGTTCGGTTCCGAGTTTTTATACGGCGTACGGGTTGGACCCGTTTCCAGACTGGAACCAGTGAGTACATGTGAATCTAACTGATTTCTTGCTGCACTTATTTCTGCATGGTTGTTCAATTTACTCATTAAATGCGACTGAAGAGAAGAAGAACAAAAACGTCACACAGCAGTAATAATGGCCGCCCAGTTTAGGGTTAGGGTTAGTCACAAAATGAAGGAAAGACAAAGAAAATCTTCAGCCATTATTTACATCCAGATTCACGGCGTTTGTCTTCTTCTGGTGCAGAACTATGACACAGTTTGTCTTTTATTTTGAAGGAACTAAGCCTGAACCCTTTATTTGATGAAGTTTTGCAGTAATTTGTTCTTTATTTTCTTATTTTTTGTGTGTGAAGCACATGCCAGGTTAATGATGTGAACATTATTCATTCATTCATCATTCTACCTGCTTCACTCATTTCATTCTTCTAAATATTCATCATTTAACTCTGAAGGCCGTGTTGAAGGTTCCCCTCGTTCCCCTCGTTCCCCTCGTTCCCCTCGTTCCCC
>VMRN01000221.1:42236-54739 GCA_010277015.1 Poeciliopsis turrubarensis
CTTTTGCAGGGTTGCTTGGTAATGGGCGGAGCTCTTGTGGGGTTGCTTGGTAACCAGAGCATGCTGGAGCCATTCTGTCAGTGATCGCGCTGGGTTCTGGTTGCTTTAACGGACCGGTACCAGACGGATCGGTACCGGTTGAAGTGAGCAGCTCTGGAGAACCGCAGCCTGTTGAAGCCGTTTTCACACAAAGGCAGCGTTGTTCTGCTCTCCTCTGGAAGGAAGAGGCTTATGTAAGAACCGCTGGCTTCTTCAGCCTGAGCCCGGTTCTGGAGTCTGGGTCCAGGCTTGGACCGGCGGCTGATTGGTCAGAAACAGAAACCCTTGGCATCACACAGGATGTTAGCTCTGATGGAAAATAGAAAGATCTGAGTCTCAAAGCTAAACTTTCACATCTGCAGCTGGAAATATCACTGACAGAATGGAGAACCCTTCACAATAAAAGTCTGAGATATTTATGGCCTTCAAAATAAAACTCACTGCATAAATCTCAGTTGTTTCCTGCCTACAAACTTCAGATGTTGAAGAAAGTCTGTGAAAACTTTTCACTTTAAACTTAAAGAATTAAGTGTAAACATGAACCTTTCAGAATAAAACTAACACACTTCTTGAACCCAAAACCATTTTTAAGGAAATTAATCATGTTTTTAAGTTTTCTTCCTTCAAAGTAAAAGACCTCAGTCCACTTCTTTATGCTGAAACTAGAACAGAAAACTTTAAGATAGTTTTCAAACACATACACTCCTGTTTAAACCCTGAGATTCTTTAAAATAAAAGATTAAATCCTCCACAGTGAAACCCTGAATCTGAAGGAACAACAAAGATTTTCTCCAACACCCCAACATTGTGAGCAAAGCAACAGAGAAACTGGTTTTGATTAAACCTCAGTGTTTACATGGATCAAACTGTGATGATGATTTGTTCTGGTTCTGTCTGGACCCGTTGTTCTGGATAAAAACACATCATGTTGGCGTTTCAGTTAAATCCTGCTGGACCTGAAGGACATTAAGGTTTAAAGCAGTAATTAGCATCAATAAGGCTGGTTCTGATTACTCCTCTTAATGAAATGTTTTGTTTCGGAGGGGGTGGTAATTGGTTGCAGGAAAACATTGGCAGTATTGCGAACATCGTTATCTGGATTGGCTCGGTTCAGTGGGAATTTTGGGCTTCAGGCTGTGGGTTTGTGCAGAGAAACAGATTAATTAGTCGGAGCCTCCTGCCTGGTTGATGTTAGTGTTTGAAGCGCTGCATTGCTTTCAGGCAAACAACAAATTTATTAATGTCGACCTGGAAACGAGAGGCAGAGCAGCATGTTGGCCATCTGCAGCTGTTTCTGCTGTAGCTAGAAAAACAAGAACCTTAATCATCAGACTAATCACCTGTTCATGAATGAACATTTATCTAGCAGGTTCACTTTAATCAGAATAGAGATAAATATATAAATATAATATAACCATAAAATAAAGTAAGACAAATCTATGAGTAAAGTTAATAATATTGGAAAAACTATGAATTTCAGGGATTTAATGTAGAAGTGATCAGATATTAAATGAATTAATTGGGATAGAATGAAGTTCAACATCCCGGACGAGCCCCCAATCAGAGCCGGCTTCAGCAACTTTCCAATCAAACGTGCCATGATTTATAGTGACTGTAAAAAGAAAGTACACCCCTAGTTGGGTTTCTAGCAAATATGTGATCTGGTTTTCATCCAGGTTCTGAATCCACACCAGAATCCTGACTGTCAGGATTTATTAAACCACAACCAAAAGCTTCCATTACCATCAAATTGGGGAGTTTTATTATTTTTTTCATAGTTTCTCTAAACATTAAATTTAAGATGCTGCAGTGAAATTAAAAAAAATTATTAACTCAGTGAGCATTAGTTAATAAAAACAAACATAAAATACACAATAATTCAAAAATATATAAAAATGTCAGTTTATGGCGCAGTACTGTTCCTGGCCACAGGTGGCGCCTCTACCAGAGATAAACCTGATCCGTTTCTGGTTCGTTTGGGCTTTTTTCCCGTCGGTATTTCTCGTCGTTTTCCCTCCGTTCTTCTCGTCCGTCATCATTTCCAAACTTCTTCTGCTGTTCAAACATGAGTCCCGGTTCTGCTTCAGCTGCTGTTTGGCATTTCGCTGCTCGCCTCCGCCTCGCCTCCTTCCTGTCGCATGTGACGGCACGTGTTGCGTCCACAAACCCAGAACCCTGAGCCAAGTTCTGACTGCTCTTCCTCCTCCTCCTCCTCCTCCTCCTCTTCATCATCGTGGTTTCTCCAGCCTGGAGGAAACATGTCAGCATTCCAGGCTGTTCCTAGGCGGCACGTGTTGTGATGTTCCCAGCATGCTCTGCTTTTATTTGTGGCCTTTTTGTGTGAAATCATTAACACCCTGAAGCGAGGCGATCTCATTCCTGTCATTCCTGCTGGTCCAAACCTCACGGTTCCGCCCGGGAACATCCAGCTGCTGCCGCCGCTGCCAAGCCTGAACCTCAGGATTCAGCTGCAGCAGGGGGTCATAATGAGACGCTTAATTCACTGAACACTCACAGCACTCCTTCACTCCTTCACTCCTTCATTCCTTCACTCCTTCATTCCTTCCCTCCTTCCTCCAGGTGGGAGTTAATCAATGGCCCTGAAGGCTGCAGGGTCAGGGGTCAGGGGTCCAAGGACCCGGGGGCCGCGGCTCATAACCAGCATTTATGATGGAAAAGATATTTTTATGGTGAAGCAACTGAGTTCAGATGAGGAAACAGAAAAAAAATGATAAAAAACAAGCCGAGAAGGAAGAAAAATGATCTAAAAAATATCTGGAAAATATTTACTGATTAATTAAAAACATCCTCAAAATATGAAAAATATCCATAAAGGGACGGTAAATGTTCATAAACTGTAAAATAGGAAACCATGAGAGACTCAGTGCAAACAAAATATTCATAAATGCATCTTTGGTAGAAAAAAAAAATGATTGGAAAAATTGCAAAAAGAAGGAAAACAACCGCAGATTAATGATTTATGCAAAATGTACAAAAACCTGGAGAGAAATTTTTATAAAACCAAAAAATGTGTAAAACTGCCAAAGAAATATGCAAAATTTCCTCAAAGCTCAAATAGAAAAACCGCAGGAGGATTCAGAGCAAACAGAGAAACAAAGATGAGAAAAAACACAACGGCTGGAAAAACGACAAGAAAAAATATGCAAAACATTTAAATAAAGATTAAAAAGATGGAAAACAACCAGAAGAAAATATGAAGAACAATTTAAGATCCAAAACCTGCAAAACAAGTAAAAAGTTATGCAACCAGTCAGAGCAACTAAAACATTTACATAAAGACCAAAACAATAAAACTTCAAACAAGAGAAAAGTTAAAACACCAAATTAGTAAAACTGTCAAACATGAAAAATAAACTTAAAAAACTCAAAATATGAAAAATGATTCAGTCCAAACAAATACACATTTAAATGAAGTTCAAAAGGATCCAGAACGTTGAAACAAACCAGAACCAGATCCATAACAATATATAAATACATAAAGACTCAGAGATGCAAAACCTTCAGAGAAAAACTCAGAAAATGTGTAAAAATACAAAACAGGAAAGTTTTAAACTGAAATATGCGTAAATGATTTACTGATAGATGAAAAACAGCATCATAAATACGCAGAACAACCATAAAGTCAGAGCAAAAACAGTTATAAATCACAGAAACATATTCCAAAAATAAGTTTAAAAATCCTGCAGAACAAGAAAAGAATGACGCAAAGGATCAGAGATCCAAACAGGAAGAGAAATGAAAAATACGAGATTGAAATGGAGGAAAACAAGCAGAGAAACACAAAAAGATCAAATCAAATCATGACAAATATCATCAGAACAAAATGAAGAAACAAACACAGAAAACATTTGATTAGAGACAAAATAAAGATTAAAACGTAAAAAACAAGAAGAAAAAAGAATAAAAACAAACATCGGGTTAAAAACCAGGAGAGGATTTAATGCAAACAGATGAATAAATAATTTACTGATGGATTAAAAACATTTTCATAAAAATGAAACATAAACTATTAACAAAAATGAAACATCAGAATCAGATTTAATGAAGGATTAAAACAGGAAGAACAGGACTGGACATCAGATCTGCAGCAGCTGATGGAAACAGAACCAGAACGGCTCGGTTCTGCAGGAGGAGGAGCAGAGAGAGAGAGAGAGAGGGAGGGCGAGCGAGTGGAGGCTCCGCCCCCTTTTCCAGCCTATAGATGGAGCCGCTGGACGGCAGCGACTCACTGCTGAACAAGTCCTAAGACTCTCTGAGACGCTTAGTGAAGTTGTCCAGCTCCAGGTCGCTCCTTCCTCACCCTGCTCATCATCACCTGGAAGAGGTCAGAGGTCATGGTGGCTCTCCTGCTCCGAGTCCTGCTGCTGCTGCTGATCGGAGGGACGGTTCTGCTGAGCGGCAGCCCGGCCCACAGGACCCGAGGCAAGTCCAGATATCTGACCTGATCGGACAGAACCAGAACAGACAGAGAGCAGACCCAAAGGTCAAAGGTCAGGAAAACTACAGAACAGAATAAAAGTTTTTATCCTTTCAGTTTAAAGCTGACTGGTTCTGATCCAGATTTTCAGAATAAAACGCAGCAGCATTTTAATGGAATCAGCTGAGTCAGCAGGTTCTGGTTCTGGTCCAAACGATGTTAGTCCAGGGTTCTGCTGGGGCCCGGTTAGCAGCCCGACCCGCTGGGTTTGGTTTGTCTGCATGCAGACGATGTTCTGGTTTCTGATCAGACCCGGAGGTTCGGCTCTGCAGAACCCCGGTCCAGATGCAGGGGAATATTTTAAACCTCCCAGCAGGGGGCGCTAACTGTAGTTTTTATTCTTTAAATTGACTCCATGTTGCCTCCGTTTGGTCTGATTGGTCTGATGTTTTCTTATTGTTGGACTTTTTGCTGTTTTGCAAAGCGCTGCCTGGCTTGGCCTGCAGGGGGCGCGCTGGACAAGCTGTGCACTGTAATAGTTGAACCATAGGGGGCGCTGCAGGCTTTTCAGGAGAGTTGTTTTTATTTAAAGCTTAACATATTGTTCCATTTTCCTTCATTATTCAGTTTTATTATGTCTAAATTATATGGCACCTATTTCTGATACTTTGGTTTTTCAAACTGGTATTTTGGTATTAAATCTATTTATATTCTTAAATTATTAAACGAGTTTTGTTCCATTGAAATGCATTGAAAATCAAGAATTAAGCAAAACTTTGCTCTTTGAAATCTAAAGACAGAAACTCCAAAGTTTAAAGGCGATGTTAGATTATCTGATGCATGGTGATGACAGTGACTGAAAGTATTAATATATTTATGTGCAGAAATCCTGGACCTCCAGCAGATGGAACATTTTATTTGTTTTGGTCTCCAAACGCTGCAGCAGATTTTAACGAGGATCCTCTAAACACTGCAGTTTGGTCGTTTTCTGTCTCCAGGTCAATAAAACCCTGAGAAGCTTTTAGTTTCTGCTGCTGCATAAACAGGAACATCAGGATCTGCTGCTCCAGATGTTCCTCACGGCTCAGATACAGCTTCATGTTTACGGAAAAACTAAAGAAAACTGAACTGTGACCCGATTCTGTTCTGGATCAAACAACAGAACAACACAAAGTTCATTTACCACCAGAGCCTGTGCTGTGTCCTAATGTGGAAAGTTGAGAGGAAGGAAAAAATGCATCTCCTGCTTTAACAATCAACAAAACTTATCCAGATCAATTTAGACATTTCAGAAGAATCTTTTATTTCTCAGATTTTTGCTTTAATTTAAGTAAAAAAACAAAAACAAACAGACATTCTGAGAAAATGTCAATTTATAGAAAATCCTCAGAATTCAGGAACAAAAAGTCATAATTCTGAGCTACAAACTCTGTACATTTTTTCACAGTTTGCCTGGATGTTTGTTTTCGGGTCGGTTCTGCTCACGCCTCCGCTCTGGTTCCCCTCAGTTCGCCGTCAGAACATGAAGGTCCGGATCAACGCCACCGGCGACACCATCGTGATGAAGTTCGTCCGGCCCGGTCCGGACGTGAAGCTGGAGGGATACATCCTGGGATACGGCAGGAGCGTCTTCTCCAAGCAGTTCATCCAGCTGCCGGAGAACGGACAGCTGTACGAGACCGAGCTGGGTAAGAACCGGGCCGGATTGGGTTCTGGGTCGGGTCGGCTCCAGAGAATAAACCGGGGATGTTCTGCTTCATATTCAGAACCAAAAACCTGCATTTATATTCAGTCAGTTTGGAAAACGTCTCTGTGCTGCTGATGGTACACAGCTAAATGTAGGACTTTGACTAGGCCATGTCTATATGATAGTGTTGTAGATAGAAAAAAATACATTTTCGGCAAAAACATGGAAATTTCTGTTCTCCGAAAGTCAACTCAGAAATGTTGAATTTTGGGATTAATCTCCGAAATTTTCAAGAAAAATGTTTTGAGTTTCAAAATTTTAAAATTTCAAGAAAAAAAAAACATGATTTTGAAGAAACAAATTAAAATTTTCTGAGCCTGAACAGAAGAAATTTCTAGAAAAATTCAGAGATTAATCTTAAAATTTCCAAGTTTCTATTGCAAATTTTCAACTTTTTCAGCTCAGAAAATTTCTTTGTTTTTTCTAGAAAATTTCTGACATTAATCTCAAAATGTTTTCTGAGATGTCTGAATTTCATTCTCTGTGAATCGGCCCTAAGAATCCGTCATAATTCTTAGATCTAAACTGGGGACGTCCAAACATTTGTCATGTGTCACATGATGTTTTGTTAGCGTGATGCTAACCTCCATTTGACTCCATGATGGAGAAGGCTGTGGCTGGTGAATGAACCGGTCATGCGGTGGAGCGTCCTGCCTCTTGGTGGCGCTGTGGCCTCCTTCCTTCCAGCCTCCCAGTGGCTGCAGCTCATCATCAGCTCTGCAGCGCCGCATGTTGAGACTCCTGGTTTCTGGGTTTCCTGCCACATCAGAGCCGGCCGAGGTCTCGGGGCGATGCGGTGAACTGCTGCTGTCATTACAGCTTCGTGTTGAAAACCAGAGCAGACGAATGGAGGACGATTCCTCCAGAACGTTTCCAACACACCGTAAAGTTTGAGATATTGAAACAGTTTCATTCATTTCCTCCCAGGTTTCAGACAGAAAGTAAAGCGCCGCAGCATTTTGTTCTGGAAGAATCTGTGGATGTTTTGTTCCTGCAGAGAAATGTCTCTGCATCTGTAATCGCTGCCATGTGTGCGTCTGCTCAGCGTCACGCCGCCATGACATCATCACTGTGATGGCGCTTCGTAACAGAGTCCAGCCGGTCCCACTGGACCTGACTCATCTTCAGGATGGCTGACTTGTTGAAGAGTCTTCATGATGTTCCAGGTTCTGATCCAGGTTCTGATCAGATCCGGTGTCTGGAACCCAATCAGCAGAACCTGAGTGTTTTGTGTAATTTGGTCCAAAGGAACATTTCTGCTGCTGGAAACGATCAGAAATGTTTCTGTTTCCATGTCTGACATCATCTGTCAGCAAACGCTCAGCTCTGCCGCCATGTTGTTTCAGATGCTGAACCAAAGTACCTGGTGGCCGTCCAGCCAATCCCAGTCAACGACATGAAGAAGCGCTGCACAGGTAGGGTTCTGGCCCGGCCCGGCCCGGCCCGGCCCGGCCCGGTCTTCAGAGCCTCCTGCAGTCTCACAGATGTCTCTGTTCAGGCAAGGTGAACCTGGAGAAGCCGCTCCACCTGGTGATCGGCTCCATCAGCCCCACGGCGGTGCTGCTGTCCTGGGGGAACCACCTGAAGACGCCGTATGAGAAGAACATCATGAGCGAGTGTCTGGAGGACGGGTGAGGAGCCGTAACCATCCTGACCTCACGTCTCCGTGTCCACAGGGGGACAGTCTCATGTCTGTCCAGTCAGGACGATGCATCTGTTGTGCCGACTGATCGTCTCTCGCCGCCTGCAGCTCACATTTTTCCTTCCCTGTCAGAGGAGTTGGAGGAACCTCTGGAAATCTTGACCCTCAGTCCTCTGCTGCTCTTATTAAAGCTAACGTCAGCTCTTCAGCTTGGCTGCTGCCTCGCTCCCAAACCCCAGGAGAAAGTGGAGGATGAACAACATGCTTGTTTCCATGCTGAGGTCATGACGGCTGCAGACGCCCAGGAGAAACCACACGGCTGCAGGCTTCTTGGTTATTAACGTGTTGTTAACCCGACACCTTCAGGACGGCAGTCAGTGAAACTCTGACGAGATCCAGACCTCCAGCCGCAGCGTCGGTTCCTTCCAGACGCTTCCTGGATCCTTCTGAAGCAGATTGTTTCTGATCGACTCCAGAGACGTAGATCGACCCAGTAGAACCAACGTGTTGCTGTTAGGAACCCGGTGGAACTGGAGATGTTGTTCCAGAAGGTCTGGTGACGTTTAAAGCATCTTTACAACCAGAACAAACTGTTAGAAATCCATCAGTCATTCACATGAAACAAATGTCAGCAGATGGGAGCAGAAATCCAAACCAAACAATCCAACATTGTTCTGGATTCTCAGTCTCTGTTCTGCCTGGCCTCCATGCAGAAGTGGTTCATCTTTTCCATCGTTTGAATTTCTTCTATCGTCTGGTTCATTTAGCAACATTTAAACCGTTTTTGGATTCTTCTCACAGGTGACAGGAATATCACAACTAAATATTTTTAGCATTAAATCTTTCAAAATGTCTTGCAGCATCACTTCAGAATGACACAGAAGACGTGAAGCATCGACTCGTGTCCATTAGTTTGAATGATCTGAGCTCTAAACCCAACATCCACCT
This sequence comes from Poeciliopsis turrubarensis, assembly GCA_010277015.1. NCBI lineage: Eukaryota > Metazoa > Chordata > Actinopteri > Cyprinodontiformes > Poeciliidae > Poeciliopsis > Poeciliopsis turrubarensis. The sequence continues at coordinate 51,051 of VMRN01000221.1, forward strand.
GCCAGCGTGACGATGTGAGTCCCTGTCCTGCTCCAGGTTCTACACCATCCGGTACCGGGAGAGGAACAGGAAGTGGATCTACCAGACCTGTCCTACCAGTGACACCGTCATCGACCACCTGAAGCCCGACACGCAGTACGAGTTCGGGGTTCGCTCCAACAAGGACGACCGCAGCGGCCTGTGGAGCAAACCGGTCCTCCACAGCACCAACACGGCCAGTAAGCAGAACCTCCTCCACCAATCAGGAGAAACTTCTGCTTAACTCCTGCATGTTCTCTGATAAATTGTTGTTTCTTAATCTGCAGATAAAAACAGTCAGAAACCGTACAAGCCGCGGAAACCTCTGGCAAATCCGATGGTGCGTAATGGCTGCTGGATGTCAGTGGGTTGGCAGATAAAAGCAGCATTATTAAATGCTGCATGATGACGCACACACAGCCTTTCAGTTCAGACAGATGAAGTTTTGTTTGTTCTTTGGTTTGTGTTGCAGAAACCTCAACACCTGTTCCCTCCTTCTCCAGGTAAAGTTGACCCACAACAGCAACAACCAACAAACGAGACAAACTGTGACGATGATGTTGCTTCACAACTGAAGATCAGTTAACACTGTTGACTTATTTGCAGTTCTTCACAACAGTTCCAGTGTTCGGGTCGTTAAGCCAGTGGACCCCGGGTCGTCACGCTCCGTCTTCGGTGATTATCTCCTCCTTCAACTTTCTTTTCTTTCGGGGCGTCAGACTCTCAGTGGTCCAGTGAAGCGCTGCAGTGATGGTGGACTGATCCCAAACTGATCCAATCTGTAAAGTCTGTAAACCTGAACTGCAGCTGCTCCTCTCCGGTCCGGTCCGGTCCGGTTCTTTTCCTCTGTAAAGACAGCTTCCTGTTTCCCACAGAGGCCCCAGAGAGCCAACAGGAAACGGCCCCTGTGCCCGGCTCCGCCCGGCCCAAACCCGCTCACGGCTCACCTGGTAACCATGGAGATGCTTTTCTTTCTTTAACCATCAGCTTCATCCATTCATGCAGCTTCAGCGCCTGAAAGGGGCGGGGCCTGTCCTGATTGGCTGCATGTTTGGCCCAGTCAGAAGGTCTTGGTGGTGATGTCACTGGTAAGAGGAAGTGGACTTGGCCCCGCCCACGCTGCCGTCATCAACTATCATGTGACCCCGATCCATCAGCCACCTTTGACCTTTCACTGACTCTTCATCTTCACCTTCTGCTTTTTCTGCCATTTTGCACAGAAACACAAAATCTGTTCATATAAGAATCAATAAAAACAGAAAAACCTGATAATCATCTGCATATCTGCAGAGTCTAGTGTTGTTAGCAAGGTGAGTTTTTAAAGTTTTCTAAACACCAGAGAGCCTTAATGATGGTTCTCAGGTATGAACTGGACCAGATGTTGGTCACTTTTTCTAAGGAGTTCCTCAGGGTCAGTGCAACATAAACCATCGTTTAGCTGATCACTGGGTTTGTTTCAGGTTTTACCTCCTTTAATCGTCTCATTGCTCAACGTTTCCCTTCATCCAGACTGCATGCCGTTCAGACGCAGACGTTGTTGGTCTTTCTCTCTGCAGAAAGACGACATGAGTCGTTCTGCTCACTTCAGTCCAGCTTCTTTCAAACATTCTGGGACCAAAACTTCTCAGCTTCACTTTGAGCCCATCGCCCAAAAGTATCTGAAGGAGAATTAATACTGGAGGAAGTTTTGTTTGAAGCAGAAGGTCTCAGTCGTCAGAGTTTAGAGATGAGTTTCTGTTGTTGCTTGGAGGATCACAGCGTCTCTCCTCTCTGTCCCAGAAAAAGGAAACAGTCTGATAACCAACCGAACCCGTCCTGCGGAGCGGCGGACCACTGCCCTCCCCAAACTGCTGCCCACCGCTGCCCCTCCTGCCAACATCACTGTCTCTCACTTCCCCTCCCAAGGCGGCGAGCTGCAGACCACCAGGGCCCCCAGCAGGGCCCCTGAGAAGCTTCCTAATCCTGCCGGTAATTTCCACCTTCACCTTTCTGCTGTTAGCATCCTCCTGGTTTAACTTGATCCTTCCTTCTGTTGCAGAATGGCCTCTGGTCACTGTGGTTTTACTTTGACAGGTCGGATTCGTCTCTTCCAGTGAAACATGTTTGTTCTTGCAGTTTTCAACCTTTTCTATCCTCACAGCTGCTGTCGGGCCTCAGGACGGCTCCTCGCTGCTCCGACTCGCCCTGGCCAATGAGCGGGCCAAGCTCAGCACCTGGGGTAACCTCACTTCCTGTCCGCTCAGAGCCGGCCTCGCTCTGTCCGTCCCTCTGTCTGTCTGTCTGTCTGCTCTTCCTGTCAGGCTTCTGGTGGATTGTTTTGTCCTCAGGTTTGCTCCTTCACCTCCATCCCATCCAGCATGTAGCGCTCAATCTCTCAGTCATGGCTGCTGGTCACAGCAGCAGCTTCACTGACTGGATCCAAGATTGTTGTAGCTAAAGACCCTTCATCATCATCATCATCATCATCACCCCATCCTTCATCCGTCTGCAGCTCCAGCTGTTGGTCCGTCGCTCAGGGCTGCTGCTAGCTCTCTGTTTTCCGTCGCAGGATCTCGTCAACCTGTAACCCGACTCTGCGACTGTTCTTCATCTTTTAGGTCCAGGCAGCAGCAGGAACGGGAGGCCGTCACTTCCTGTGCTGCCCTCCAGCCCAGAAGCTTCCCCACTGGTCTTGAGGAGCCATCTTGACCCGTTTTCTTACCGCCTCACACAGCGCCACTCTTCCTCTAGATCCAGTAACTCGTCCCCGACCTCTTTGATCCTTGGGGGTAATCTTCCACTGAACCTTTATTTTCACTTTACGTTCTCTGACTCCACTGCAAAGACACACAGGTCCAAACCCAACGCTCCGTCCGCCATGACAGGCGTCAAACTGTTGTTAGCCTGATGACCACTTTACTGCAAAGTGGTCATCAGGTTTTATTCGATAACTTTTAATGATCAAAGTTATGGTGATTGTAAAACCCCAGCAAACGCTGTATGCCAGATAAGAAGATCATTTTCTATACAAATACGATTTAAGATGCAACAAGCATTGAATTATGGTAACCATGGAGACAGCGCCACACTGTCATGTAGCCTAGCATGTGTAGAAAAGTAAAGTGAAACAGTGACATAAATCATGTGAATTCGATTTGATCAACACGTCAGCATGGAGGAAATATTGATCGGTTTCTAAGCTGATCAATACATTTATGATCCAGATCAAATGAGATCAACAAGCAGAATCCATAAACAACGTTAGAAAACAATGTGTCCGATCCTCCCGTCCGTCATGGCGTCTGCAGTGATTGTTGCAACTGATCAGTGCTATTAATGCCAAAAACACATTTTTAGATTTTTTTCTGGCAGCTTCCAATATTTTCAGAACATTTTGAACCACCAACCATCACAGTCTGTAGCATCGGCTCTGATCCGGTTACCGTAGGGATTTCTGAAACACTTCCCGTCTGAGAATCTCTTTTACTTCCTGATGATCTGTGATTGGCTGCTGACCCTCTCAGTTGAACAACCAAACTAGTCTTGTAGGTCCAACAGAGGCCAGTGGTTCTGGTACCAGACATGAACCGTGATCAGCTCCAGGTTTCATCCCGGCTCACATGAAGCAGATGAATGAGATCCTGAGGTCTGAGCTGCAGGCCCTCAGCTGCAGGCCCTCAGCTGCAGGCCCT
>VMRN01000221.1:54749-65305 GCA_010277015.1 Poeciliopsis turrubarensis
TGCAGGCCCTCAGCTGCAGGCCCTGAGCTGCAGGCCCTGAGCTGCAGGCCAGAGGAGCAGTTTGAGTTCCTCTAAAGACTCTGGTTGGTTGTTCTCCTGACGGCTGCTGGTTCTGTCCTCTCCTGACGCTCGGCTCTCTCCCTACAGCAAACGGACAGCCACACCGGGGCATTTCCCAGCCCAAACTGGCCTTATGGCCCAGAGCTCGACTGGGTAAACAGTCCTTGTTCGTCTTCTGCGTGTCATCATTAACCCTTCACTCGCTTTGCAGCATCTCCATCTCCACTGCGGCTCATGTTGCTGTTTTCGTCCACATCCATTAATATGTTTGTGTTCATCTCCTCATCCTGTCATCCATCATCCTTCCATCCATTGATCTGTCCATCCATGTTTGTTGTCTCATGTTTTCAGCTTCCAGTCAAGCTTCTGCTGGTCTTCATCCATGTTTCTGGCAGAATGTTCTTCAAATAATCAAGATGAATCTGCTGCTTGATTATTTGAAAAGGTTCCATCAGTTCACTGTGCTGAGGGATCCAGAGACAGCTTGGTGTCGGTTGAACTCTTTTCTGTTTGCATAAAAACCATTGATCATTGAAGGAACACAGATGTAAACAGAGCACTGACAGAATAACCGTCCAATCAGAGCCATGTTTCAGTTGCCCTCCTCTCCTGCTGCAGTCAACAACTCGCTGACGGAGGACAACAAGTCTGATGTTCCTGCCGGGTTCGGTCGGTCGGGTGTCGTCGTTGACGACCGGCTTTATGGTTGGTAACAGCATGACCCCGCCTGTCTGCGCTGTAACGCTGCTGCGTGCTTCAGCCGCTCCGCTGCAGCAGCACCGCGCTGCAGCAGCACCGCGCTGCAGCAGCACCGCATGGTTTGGGGCTGTTTGGGATCAAGAGGGAAAGACGCGCCGCCAGCTTCAACGCTCCGGCCAAAGACTTTGGCACGTCTTGTGGAAAATAGTTTCTTCTTGGAAAGTCTGATCGTCCCTGATAGTTGGCTTATTTTTAAGAACTTCACTCTGCAGGGCTTTGCACTTTTCCTCGCCACAGACATTCAAACTGCTGCATCTGGCCTGTGGTGACCTGGTGCTGCTCTCAGCCTGCTGCTGATGTCTTGATGCTTCCTGCACGCTGGGCGGCGGACATGTCGCTGCTGATGTGATGCATGGCGAGCATCGATCACTTTCCACGGAAATGTGGAAACAACAATTTATAAATCAGGGCGGTTTGTGTGTGAAACAATGGAAAACACACTGTAATTACTGCAGAGTTTCCATCAGGACCATCCAGTATAAACCTCTGTGCATTTATTGGTTCCAGCTTTAACAGGCAGGAGTTTCTGTCCAAGAATAACAGGAGTTGAGCTGGAAAGCTCTGCAGTTCTTAGAAACTAAAACAATTTAAGCAAACAGCAAATATTGGTGGTGCTGCACAGCCTTCATATTTACACGGCCTGATTGGGAGGAATGTCTCTGCATTGTTTCAAGTTACGAGCTTGAATGTTGCGGGACTCCGCCGTCTTTCATGTTGCTGGTTTTGCATTCATGCCATTTCGCTCTGGAAGCGGCTCAATTCCCTGATTGTGGAATTTTGGCTTCTCCTTCAACAGAGGGGTTTGGGTGGGGGTCTAATTGGCTGCAGGTTCTGGACGCCTCCATCACAAACATCAAGTCCTGAGGCTGGTTCATGTTTTCAGGTTGATTTGGCGTGGGGAGTCAGAGCAGAGCTCTGCTTTGGTTCAACTCGTTTCCCCAGGAGGTCAGAAAACACCTGGCTGGAAAACAGATCCGCGTCTCTGCTGCAGCTTAACGCTGCTTTATGAACACCGTTCCCACAAGCATGAAGCTCATTTACAGAACATTTCTGCCCTGCACCACTTCAAAAACATACGAAGCACATGATCTTGATCTTACTGGACCAATGGTTTCCATCAAATAGAAAAAAGCTGCTTTATGTCTCTGGTATTTTCAGAAAGTCAGAACTGTTCCAGAACCTGTTTGCTGCTTCTTGTTGTTTCAGGATCTCCGTTTCGGACAACTCTGAACATCCGGCCAAATGATGTGAGAAAACCTGGAGAGACGGGTAAAAGCTTCAGCTTCATGGCTGCTGGTTTCACCGCCATGTCGAGAGACAGAAACCTTCAAAATATTCTTTTCTTCAGACAAGGTGAACCGCCCTGAGAAGAACGGAAACCCAGAAATCCCCAAGTATAAAGTCCCAGCAGTGACGAGCAAACCGACCAAACAGGAGCGAAGACAAACCACGACGACCGCCGCGCCGACAGCAGGTGAGTGTCCAGAAACACGGCGAAGGCTTGGAGGGGATCAGGAAGCTGCTGGGTTCTGGATGCAGCTGCGATTCCTAAAGGAGAAACACCCAAAATTCACATTTTACATGTTTTAAACTTCCAATTTGTCTCTACTGCTTCTAAAGCGCTTAAAGAACCCAGATGGTTTTTGTCAATAAGTTCATGATGGTTAGTGTCTGAAAAATTAGCCACGTCTGGAATTACTCGTCACCTAGCAACCCAGGCTGAGTTCTGGCTGTTACCTAGCAACCCAGGCTGAGTTCTGGTTGTTACCTAGCAACCCAGGCTGACTTCTGGCATGTTTGGTCAGCTGGTTTGACTGCTGTACAATGGCTGCTGGAAATGACAAGAGTTTTGTTATTGACAGTTCAGAAACCACCTGCTGCATTCTGATTGGCTGTGCAGGAGGCTCCACTTCTGCTTTTCAAACCTGTACAGGTGTATAATTGTTAATCTGTTTGCAGCCATTTTTATGTGAAAGTGTGAATGTTGAGTTGGGGGCGTGGCCAGCAGCAGCTCATTGGAATTTGAAAATGGTGAGAGCTCAATCTCGTTATGCAAAAACGTAATGGCCATGTTTTGAATAGGCCAAAAAGATTGAATAAGCCGTTGAAGGAAGCAGAATAGTTCACCTTTTCGTCTGCCGTCTCATGTCACCACATTTCTGTTTCAGCGACTCGGCAGGAAAGTTGGGAGGATTCAGACCTTTTCCAGTCTCAGCCAACCTCTGATGTTGATGCGATGGGCAAGAAACGTTACGTGGGTAAGCAGCAACAAGCAGCAACAAGCAGCAACAAGCAGCACTTCTTGATTACTGGATTAACAACAGAACAAGCGTTTTACTTCCTGTTGAGTTAACTGAACGGTTCCCGCCCTCAGCGCCTCATGTGGTTTACCAAACTGGGAAGAAGCCGGATGAGCCTTGCTCCATCACCTCCTCCCTCAACTACTTCCCTGAAGACGAAGCGGGTGAGGTGAACGTGACGTCTCCTCCGACCAGCCCACCCGCCAACCTCACTGTGGTGACGGTGGAGGGATGTCCGTCCTTCATCATCCTGGACTGGGAGAAACCAGACAACCACACCACCGGTAGGCCGGCAGAGAGAGGGCGGCGCGTCTGTCAGGAACCGTCACAGCTGAAGAATCAATGCTGCGCCGTCTCTCTGCAGAGTATGAGGTGATCTCCACTGCGAAGGGACCTGATGGAGAACGGGTTTCCATCCTGACCACCAACCAGACCCACACTGCAGTGGAGAACCTGAACCCTGAGAGCAGGTACTCCTCCTCCTCCTCTCCAGCCTCATTCCCCAGCAGGTTGCAGAGGTCCAGCGTCTCCTGGAGGGACATTGATCTGCAGCCGAGCCGTGAAGGTTCCAGACTGCAGCTGTGCAAACAGGCCGCGGCGCCGCGCTCGGTTTGAGCTCTGCTGCAGGCCAAGCGTCATGAATCCTGATGGATGGTTCTACGGCGTGATCCTGGGTTCACTGTTAGTGCGGCTGAATCTCTGAGAGAATGACAGTTAAAGTGGATGGCCTATACAAAACCTGTTCATTACATTTTTTACAAAAATATTTCTTAGAGATTTTAGTCTGATCAGTTTGAGTCGTTTTAGGGACGCTGTCCCTTTAAATCCAAAGAGCTGCTGCTGGCCCCGCCCCCAGCTAAACGTTTACAGTCACATGTGAAAATGGCTGCAAACAGCCAGAACCAGAACCAGAACACTTACACAACCGTACGTCTTTGAAAAGCAGAAGTGGAGCCTCCTGCACAACAAGAATGCAGAAACAAAACTTTGCCTTTTCCAGCAGCCATTGTACAGCTGACCAAACACTGGAGATCAGGCTGGGTTGCTAGGTAACGGACTAGTCCAGAGGATTTGGAAACGGCTCATTTTCCAGACACCAAAAACATGAAGTTAATTCCAAAAGCAGCTGGTGTTTTTCATAAAGCCTTTGGTTTGTTTTACAATCATAAAAACCTGAAAGGAAGAACAAAAACATTTCAAATGTGTGTTTTGTATTAACTTCAGTTTCTGCTCGGTGAAGCGTTTGTTCCGCTTTGGGTCAGTTTGGGTTTGGACGACTGGACGTTTATTTTCTGTCCTGTAAAAACGTTCAAACTGTTCTGACTGGGTCCGAACTGTTTCTCTGGTTGCCATAGTTACGAGTTCAAGGTGAAGCCGAAGAACGAGCTGGGAGAAGGTCCTCTGAGTGAGCCGGTGTCCTTCAACACGGAGTCCGGTACGGATCCTCCTCATCATCAGAGTCAGAACCAGAACCAGAACCGCTCCGGCCTCCAGGCTGTTTCCTCCAGAAAAAAAGTTTATATTCATGATTAATCTGAACAACTGGAGCCGCTCAGATGTACAATCTATCAAATGACCAATGGGCCATGAAGGAACTTTCTGATTGGTCCCGCTTCATTGCAGCTCAGATATGTCATCCCGGGTCAGAACCCGGTGGTGAGACTCGTTCATCTGTCAGTAGAAGAACTCAACCCTTCAGTGTCGGGTCTCCAGGGTCCGAGCCGGTTCTGTTGAGGGTTTGGCTCTGATGATCAAGTCCTCCAGACGTAGATCTGAGTTAATCTGAGTTAATCGGAGTCTTTGTTTCTGCAGCGGATCCACGTGTGAGCGAGAACGTCTCAGGTAATCCGGCTTCGGTTCTGTCTGAACATTCCAGCTGGATGCGGCAGCCTGACCCGTTTTCTGTGCAGGAAAAGACGCCATTTGGACTCAGTTCCCGTTCAAGACCGACTCGTACTCCGACTGCCACGGCAAGCAGTACGTGAAGAGAACCTGGTACCGCAAGTTTGTAGGCGTCCAGCTGTGCAACTCGCTCAGGTACAAGATCTATCTGAGCGACTCGCTGAACGGTGAGTGGTACGGAGCGGGTTGGACCGGACCTGTGAAGTCCTTCTGGTTCTGACTGTCTCCTTTCATGCTGAAGGTAAATTCTACCACATTGGAGATCAGAGCGGCTTTGGAGAGGATCACTGCCAGTTTGTGGATTCTTTTCTGGACGGACGGACAGGCAGGCAGCTCAGAGCGGACCAGCTCCCCTCCAGAAACGGTAACCATGGAAACTCTCACACAGATTAGATTAGACTGAGATGAAGATGAGAGGTTCTGCAGAACCTTTCTTTGGTGGTTCTGTCGCAGCGTCTTCAAACGGTTTGTGGTAAGCAGACAGGTTGTCAGAAGGGTCACAATGTGACCAGTTGAACTGGTCAGTCGTCCCCTGAACTGGTTTGCTGCTGCTTCTGTACTGGAGTAGATTTCTGTGATAGTGATTAATCTGGTTCCATCATTGAATCGATGGGCAGAACTTCAGAGCTCGGTTCTGTTTGTAACTGAGCGTTTTCCTCCTGCTCCAGGTTTCTTCAGAGCTCTGCGCCAGGAGCCCGTCCACTTTGGACAGATAGGAGGACATTCCCACATCAACTACGTCTCCTGGTATGAATGTGGAACGCCGATCCCTGGGAAGTGGTAGACGGACTCGGATCCTCAGCAGGAAGGGACTTTTTGACCTCAGCTGGGGGGGCTGACCCAGCCGGACCCTGAGCTGGGCCCAGTGCTGTAAAAACATGTACCGGACTTCCTCATCAGGGAACTGTAAGGAGAGAGCATTTGTACAACTATAGCAGACATGTCTTCTCTTTACTATTTATCAAGCACCAACGCTACAGCGATTAGAGCAGGAACAAACTCATGATAGAAATATTTTATTTTGTGTTAAATCTTTGGAAGCTGGCTCCCTGGATTACTACTTTCATCACTTGTGAGATGTTATTTATCCAAAAGTCTTTGGTTTCATTTCTTCATGAGTCGCGACAGGCAGGAGGTCACAGGGTGGGCGGAGCCTCAGCACAAACCACCACAACATTCACCATGTCGACTGGCAGCTCACCAGTACAACCAGTTAACTGTAAGCAATCAGGTCACCGGTTCAAAGGTCATCCTGTTGAAGCCATTTCTGATACATGTGGATAGACTTCCTGGTAACTTTACTGATCTACAGGTGCATGATGTTGATGCAGCTATTCTCTAAACCAGTCATCATGCAGCTCTGCTTCTTTAAAATAGGGTTTGATGCTTAAAGCACAACAGCTACACATTGAATGTGTCGTTCAGATGTTGGGGGGAAAATCTTCTACGCTTGCATTTTGCACAGGACAAATATATGTATAAGACTTTATATGGACAGTGTGTCGTTTCTACACAGATTAGCAGATTTAACTCTCACTGGTCAAGCAGACCTCCACTTCCTACCATGCTAACAGGACGGAAAGGCTTTAGCTAGCCGTGTAGCCGCTTAGCTAGCTGCAAGCTAAGGAATTATGTGTTTATTGTTCAATCACAGGAAGCTAATGTTGCAGCCATATAGCTAATGCCACTTAGCTAGCTGCTAGCTGAAAGGTTTTATTGTTATCATTCAATAGCAATAAGCTAATGCTGCAGCGGTGTAGCTACTGCAGCTCAGCTAGCTGCTAGCTACGGGGTTTTATCCATCATGTCTTTTAACTCCTGAATCTAAAGGATTGTAAGTTGCTCTGTAGCTGATCAGCCGGTTCGTTCTGTCAGAGCTTCTTGTTTGAAACGATCCAGGTCCATTTTTAAACAGCTGCCCTGTTCAACATGGAGGAACCTGGAGGCTTTCATTTGGTGTTCAGTAACAGATGCAGGTCATTTTTCTAAATGCTGTATTCCAGTCCTGCTGGACTGGACCGTTCAAGATGGCTGCCGCTCTCAGCTGCAGCCTGACTCATGCTCAGAGCTGTTCTTATAAATCATGGCTCAGTTAAACACAGGAGACAACTTTGGAAGAAAGTCACAATGTGTTGTTGGTGATTTTTATAAATGTGTTTGTTACTGTGTTGTTTTTCAATAATAAAATGTTTTGGTTTCTTTTTTTACATCCTGTGTCTTGCATAAGCTGCCTTCTGCACAAAGACCTCATCTATTCACACAATAAAGCCGTCTGTGGTCGGGTTGGAAGACGTGGAGAAGCCGACTCAACATGTTTTCCAGGCTTGTCTGATGGCTTTCATTTAATGCTTCATATAAGCACTGGACCTAAAACCACAGTTTCCACTGTAAAGGCTCCAACCGCCATGGCAGTGGAGCTGCAGCTCCGGAGAAACTCAGAGGATCAGATTGAAGGAGCCCAGAGCCAGAGAACCGTCTGTGAGCCGGTCCAGTTTGTGGTTCTGTCAGTAAATCATGGAGAGAGACTCCAACAGCAGCAACTGCAGGAAACAACAAGTAAACTGTCAATTATTTTAAGCTTTTAGAACAAATATACGACGAATATAAAGAGATTAATGAGAGCATGTCCATAAAGCAGCAACTCCACCTAAAACCAAAATCAAACCACTGCCCTGCTGGGGTGGGGGTAGGACTGGGGTAGAACTGGGTGGGTTTGGGTGGGTTTGAGGTAGGATTGGGTGGGTTTGGGGTTTGGGTGGGTTTGGGGTTTGGGTGGAGGGTTAATGCCATAAACAGCCACAGCTTTCCTCCCATCAGAAGATGGTTCTGGACCAGCTGGATCTGTGACCCGGTTCAGATATCAGACCCACTAGTTTGACTCTGGTGTGTCAGAAACTTCACAACCTCCACCATGTTTACCAGGCATGGCGGCCATATTGGATCCAGTAGATATGTAAATTTCTCCATTGATGAATTTATTGAAGCGAATTCTGTAAAGATTTTGGATGAATGTTTTATTTTGAAAGGGAAAAATATGTCAAAAACACATTAATTACAAGATAAATATTGGCCTGTTTGTGACGTCATTTATCCGCCATCACGTGGTTTATGAAGCGCCTCAGCCAAACGCTTCTGGTGCCGGTGAAGCTGGACTGACGGGACCAAAATCCGTCAGGACGTTGCCATGACGACGTCCTGCCACGAACCCGCGCCTGCAGCCGCCGAACCTCACCGGTAACCTAGCAATAGGTGACGTCATTTCCGGCCTGGAACCGGAGGAGGAGCAGAACGGGTCGGTACCGGCCGGCTGAAGGTGAGGGAATGTTCCGGTTCCGGTCCGGCAGCAGTCTGTCCGGGTTTCTGTTGGACTGTGCTGGTTCTGTTCAGTGGAGGCAGGTCCAGAACTGCTCTGGTTCTGGTACCATCATAAGGTTCTGGTGGAATCTGAGCGGAACCAGCTGGTGTCGGTTCTTCTTCCTTCCTGGTTTGTTCTGTTTGTGTTTGATGACAGGATGAACATCCGGGTTCTGACAGGAACACAGCCTTTCTGTGAACCTGTTCAGATTTGATCCGTTCACTGAATTTCACTTCAATTTGATGCATTTGGTGTTTTAATGCTGATGATGTTCAACCATCTGCCCACAGATCCAGTTCTCCCAGTTCTCCCAGTTCTCCCAGTTCTCCGGTGTTTCGGTACCAGCCTTGTTCTGCAGGTGGATTTAGTTCCCGGTAAGATCCATTTAAATCTGTTTCCATGTCTTACTCCAGATCAACTTCAGAGATAATCTTTGTCTTCAGTCCACTGTAAACCAACTCCAGTCCGTCTGTCTGTGACTCCGGTCCGGTTGGAGGTGTGAACGTTAATCAGACCAGAAAGTGAACTCTGGTGCAGTTAGAGTGAATATGTAAACGCCAAGCGGACTATACCGCATGGCATTCTGGGTAAATACAAGCAAAACAAACATGCTAGCCTAGCGCTAGCGGGACAAGTTTCTCATGGTCTTCAGCCAAAGACAAAAACTGCTGACGCCTCCATTCTTGTTTCCATTTGGTGAAGAAGGAAGTTGTGCTCAGTTTATTCAGTGGTTGTCGGTGCGGCGCCCCCGCAGGCCAGGAGGGGAACAGGCTGGTTTGACTCAGCAGCTGGAGGTGGAGCAGATGTTACAGTTTTGGTCCCAAATCAAACCAACTTTACTGGACCATCAGGAGCAAAACACACCAAACCTGGAAAAACCATAAGATCCAAACGTTGACCAAATGTGAGGACATTGAGTGGATCTACTGAGCCGACCTTCAGCTCCGCTTTTCTTCTGAGGTTCAGGAACAGAGCAGGTCATCGCCGTGACCTCCGACCTCCTGCTGAGGTCCAAGTCTCACTCAGAGGAAACTGAACCTGCAGGTCTTAAATGAGAGATTCCTGAGGACCATCCAGAGTAATCAGGAGGTTCTGGCAACATGGAGGTCTAACAGACGGTGCCGGGCCCAGTCCGGGTCGGGACCGGTCCGGGTTCTGCAGAGTAAAGAGGGGTGAGTCAGTGTTGCTGGTGGAAGAGCCGCTCTGCAGTCAGACTCATGGATGTTATCGTTCTGCAGTTTTTTCCTCCAAACTCCAGAGGAAACCCAAAGCTCTTCATGACTCAGACCGACCAGAACCAGATCCAGGTGTCTGAAATCAGAACCAGGTCCAGATGGGCCCGAACGCTGTGGGAACGGGTCGGTGCTCTGCTGCCAGTTTGAATGTTTCCCTTCCAGAAAACTCGGTTTGTTTTTGAACCGAGTTTCTTATTGTTCTGGATTTTTGGAGGAAATTCTTCATAATTATCACTTTGACCATAAAACTCTCTGGCTTTTTATTCTAACTCGGTTTATTTAACCAAATTAGCTCCATGTTGACCTGTTGACCTTTGCTGGATCACAGTCAGTCGGTTCCTGCTAAACAATAAACGGCTCAACACTTCGGATCAGAACCATAAAACCACCGTTTGGACTCTGGTTCTGTTGATGCTTCCACATAAATTCCAGGTATTTGTTCTGTTCTGTGAGGCTGACCCAGTTTGAACCGGTCCGGTGACGTCCTGGGAACCGCTGCTGGCCCGGTCGGGTCCCAGGAGCCGCGTCCATCTGCCGGTTTTCCACGGTGGAAACGTTCTCCTGTTTGTCTTCGTCCATTTAGGAAGTTTTATGTCTTCGGGGGTTTGGTGGTTCATTGGTTCCGCGTCCTGCAGAAGTTTGTATCAGAACATCTGTTTGGACTCTGGCGTCGGTGCCGGTTCTGGAGTTTCCAGCCGAACGCTCTGTTCTTTATCGCTGCTGGTTTCTGTTGTGATGAATGATGTTCCCGTTGGGTCCTCAGAGAGCCGTTCTTCTCGTCTGGAATAGATTCTGTTTGTCATCCTGCGCTGAACCGTCTCATTCTCGCTCTGCCTCGTTAATAATCTTCTAGTAGCTCTGCCTGCCACTTCATGGATGCGGTGTTCCTCTTTCAGATGTTTCCAGTCGATAATTAGACTCCTAACGTTACGAGCTCCTCCAGTT